>PVHY01003104.1:0-113592 GCA_004024945.1 Uropsilus gracilis | reverse complement strand
CCCTCTCTCCCTCCCTCCTTCCCTCCCTCCCTTCTCTCTCATTTTTTTGGTTGAATTCCCAGAGGAATTTAATGTGCCACATATAGTGGAAGTTGAAGAGAAGATGGTGGTACTAACTTTCCTGAGAAGTATCAGATAAACCATATCCAAAAAAGTTGCTTTTTGTTCTTTGTGTCTTAAGGACATTAATTAACCCACCAGTGATAAGAGCATGGTAGGTGTCTTATTCCATTCAAAAATACAATAATCTAGATGACTTGTAATCAACAAACATTTATTTCTCACTGTTTTGGTGCCTGAAAAGTTTGAAATCAAGACCTTAGCAGATCAGTGTCTGGTGAGAACTGCCTCCTAGTTCACAAATGACTGTTTTCTCGCTGTGTCCTTTCCTGGTGGAAGGGGCCAGCAAGCTCTCTGGGGATTCTTTCATAAGCTCATTAGCCCTGCTCATGAAGGCTGCAGTCTCCTTACATAATCACCTCTTCAACGCCCCACCTCTAAATAGCATCATATTGAGGACAAGATTTTAGTATATGAATTTTAGGGACTATAAATGGTCAGTCTATAGCAGTAGGCTTTAAACATTACTCTGGAAAAATATTTACTGAATGAAAATGAGCAATACAAAGAAAGACTTCCATAATGCTCACACCTTCCATTATTTTTAACAGCCTTATTGAAATATAATTCATGTACCATAAAATTCACCTTTTAAAAGTGTTCAATTCGGTGATTTTTAGTATATTCACAGTGTTGTATAACTATTTCAACTATTTAATTTTATAACATTTTCATTACTTCACCCCCAAACCCATACGGTCTTTGCCAATCATTCCTTCATCCCAGCAATTATCATTTTAATGTATTTTCTTCTATCTTTTTTCCTTATGTACCCAGGTTACTTTCCTATCCATATTTTTGTTTGTGGGGATGGCATATTTATTCATATTCTCTCTATGTGTAAGTATACATATTTATGTAATATTAAAGAATAGAGGTAGTGTAGATATCTAACTTTCACACCAGAGAAAAAAAATTAGGGATAGATCTTTGATTCTAGTTCATTACCAGCAAGGAAAAGCTTAGAGAATTTGAATGATAAGGCCACTTAGAAACTACTATATTCACATTGTTCTAATTATAATTTATAAAAGAAGATTCATCTTTGACTAAGTTTTCTTATCACTTAAAATTCAACTGAGAGATTAAGATGATGGTTCACAGGTGATAAGGTGGTGGGAAAACATCAGGGTAGACAATGATCTAAAAAATAATATATATATCGCCATCAATTAAAAAATAAAATTCTACTGGGATACTACTCAGTGATGAAAAAGATAAACTCCTTTGTAACAACATGGAAACATGGATGGAGCTGGAAGGGATTATGCTAAGTGAAATAAATCAGAAAGGAGAAGAGAAATATTAGACTATTTCACTTATGGGAGAAATGTAGGGAAACTGAAGAAATTGTTGGGGGGGGGAACTAAGATAAAGCTTGCACACTTGCAGACAAACTATAAATGGGAGGCATACAGCAAGGGAAAGGGGGAAGTCATAACAGGACAAGGCAGAGCACAAGGGACTATGGTGATGGTTCACGGGTGCTGTGATGGTTGGAGACATATGAGGCTAACACCTGAGAGGAGAAATCAAGTACTGTCCAAAAATGACCAATGTTGTAAGAAAATGAAAAAGATAAAAAAATTCAACTGAGAGCACAGACAAGCATATGGAAATGGTGCTTAAAAGCAGAAATGAATAAAGCTGTTGACTGTAATTGCATTGGCATTTCAGGTGACTTTTTCAAAAGTTTCCTTGGATTGGTTGTTAAGTAATGGCAACAATAAATAGAAGCACAGAATTAAAATTCAGATATTTATTCCTTAAAAGTAATACCATATATAACTGCAGATGATATATACTTTTATTATATATTATAATAATATATTTTGTATATGCAATTATATGTAAATGTGTAAATTTTATTATTTTTAATTAGTCTGACTGGATTTATTTTTGAGTTGGAAAGGAAATAATTTATGTATATGTCTGTCAGATACCACCTAGCTTAGTTATGTTTAAATGAATGAGTGATCTAATAATCTTTGTTTACTTTATTTAGTAGTGCCTTGTATTAAGGAACACTACTTATGGCTTGCTCAGATTTTATTAATCATACAAACTGACTTCTCAGTGTGCTTCTTAGATTTCTACTCTACCACTATTTTCATGATACTTTCCTTCCCTTCCCTCCTTTCAATGACCAAATAACTAGTTGTTAAAAAGTAGTAAGGCTGAAGCTTTTTTTTTTCACCTCCAGAAAAGAGCTTCTCAGACCTTAATGTGCTAGCATATCACAGGGTGGTCTCTTAAAATGCAGATTTTGACTGTCATAATGAGATTCTTACTTTCATGCAGGATCTCACTTGAGGCTACTAATTGATGCTACTAATTCCAGGACCACACCTAGAACAGCGTGGAGGTCCCTTTTCTGGGGGTGAAGTGATTCAAGAAGCAGGAGAGTACTTAGGAGAGAGCTCTCCTCATGAAAGGTCTGAAATCTAGGACTAGAGTTTGACTAAGGGAATCATGAGATTTAGAGGAGGGAAAAATTAGTAGTTCAAAATGCCTCTGACCTAGCTATTTAAAATGATGTCAACTTAGATAAAACTTTGTACCTGTTTTAAAAGTACTTTGATGGTTAGTCGTTTTGTTCAATGAACATGTTGATGAGTGAGGAGGAAGTGAAAGGAAAAGAAACTGCATTAAAGATTTTAAAATGTCATTTACACTAAAGATTTGCTAAGCAATTAAGATGAAATGACCTTTAACAACTGCAAGTGGTTGTGACTATTAATAATGAAAAAGTTCCAGTCTTAACCTTAGCTTTTATTATTATGTTTTGGGATGCTTCTCTAAGTACACTTAAAACATAGAAATCCTGTGTATTTTTTTGTTAACTGTACCAGGTTGAGTTGCGTTGACAGCAGGGGTTGCCACTGCCCTTTTCTTGCTTATGTATTTCTGGCTAGTAGTATGGAAAGCACTCAGACCTTCAAAAGAGAAATGGTTGGTATTCCTGAGAGCCCCATGTAAGGTTATTTATAGACCAGTTAATGGGAAATCAATTTTATCCATCTTTGAGTTGGTCTTAAAACAACTGTTTCCTGTTTTCTCTTATGCAAAAAAAAAAAATGCCAAAGTGCTTAGCATTTTCTTTTTCAGTGTTGCATTTACTCTAGATGAGCAAAATTTATGTTCATTATGCTCATTTCTTTTCCCTCCCCAAATAAGGACGAAGAAAGAGAGAAATTTTAATTATGGCCCTCTAACCACCATCTCTCTCAGTAGTAAGGGTAACAGCTAGTGCTTATTGAATCTCCTTATGTGCCAGGTCCTGGTCTCATCTTGTGGGAACTTGTTCACTTGCAAAATGAACATCTCATGTAGTCTCTGTGTAAATAAGTTGTGATCAATATCATCTATTTAAGATGGACAGTTTGATGCCCCGTATGCTTAGATGACTTTTACAAGGCTGTCATAGGCAGATAGAGGATTCAAAATCCAGCTCTTGACCATTGTTCTTGGAAGCCCAGACAAATGGAATGATTTCCCCTAGATCTTATAAGAGGTTAGTAGCAAAACTGGTTTAAGTCCTTAATTCTTGGCTCAGTGCAATATTCCAATACTGTGCCACCTTATAGTATTGGTCAGTAATTAAAACCAGAACTCCTCTTTGTTTACAAAAGCAACTGCCAAGAGAGCTTTTCCATGTATACTGATTTTAGTGTTACAAATCTTGGCAAAATCTTGCATTTTATCAACCAAAGTGAGTTCCATAGTTACCACTGATGGTGCACCTGTATGACCAACCCACCGTCCCAGTGCTTTGGGCTGTTAGAAAGAAATCACCCATCACTATCCTCTGACTAGTTCAATGTGCTTCTTCTACCCTAAAGGAGAAAGCCTGGGATCATATATCTAAATGTGAATTTTTTTATACCTTTCTCAGCAGAGCAACTCTTCCCCAGCACACTGGGACTACATGTCTTTCGCCAGTGTCTGCTGTTTGTCTTTTCACACACATGACAAGGCCCAGGGAAGCCTTGGAGTGCCGAAGAGTGCACACAGGGCTGCAGAAAAAGGGATCAGAGAATTTGCCCTTAAAATTTGATTAGAGACAAACTGGAAAATGATAAATAGGAAAATAAAGTCACAGGAGAAGCAGAGCAGGCCAAGTTGTCTGCAAAGAGATTCTGTTTTCTTTGAAAGAGTTATGTTAAGCCCTTCCTTGAGAAAGAGTATGGATTTATTAAAAAAAAGTTCAAGACTTTAGAGTATAAGCCAATTCATATTTTTATATAACTCAGAGACAGCTTTCATAGCAATGAAACCCTAAACTGCTTTATAGTACAAAACTTTATCTTTTTTTGTTTTTTCCCTACAGTGTGGAAAAGAGCTTAAGGTCACAAATTTTTTCAAATCTGCCAGGAACTCATATTTTCCATGTTTGGGGATAAGACACAGTAGATTCTAAACATCTGGCTAGTCCCTATTTAAATAATTGTGTGTTCCATGCACATCATACATATATAATTATATTTTCATTCTATTTACCTTTTTGTGTTTTAGACATTCTGAAATCTGGATTCGATTCTGACTCCAGTAGCTATTGGAAGTCACTCTTCTAAATGTTGGCTGAGGCAAAGTATATTCCCTCCTCCCCTTTTCCATATAAACTCAAGTATAGCTTAGTTTCTTATATTTTCATTGTTCTCCTTTTTTCAAAATGAAGTGACTTTGGGATCTTATAAGAGTCATTCAGAATGAAGTTATGTAGTATTTTTTATAACAGGGGAGATTTTAGAATTGGTGGGAGGAGAGCTCAATTTTAGATACTGGCCCATATCTACTAAAAATGCTGTCACAGTTAAATCTCAATCCACCTTTTTGTGAAGTGAATGTAGTGCTGGCTGCTTTGGAGCAGTATTGTTAGATGAGTGTGCTGGTGGACGTGAGGCATTTTGAGTTTAGGGGAGAGATAGGTCGAGGACACACTCCCTCTCCTCCCAACCTAGCTACAGCAAGGCAAACAGGAATGGAAACCTGTTCCTTCTCAATTCGTTCCCCTGTGACTTTCTGGTGAGACTTTCCCTTCTGGTCTCATTTTTCTTTTTGTATTTCACTCATTATTTATTGAGTTCCTATTATGTGCTAGATTTGGGGATATAATGCAAATTTGATCCACTTGAGTTGAATCTCTTAAAAATAGAGCAGCAAGGGAGAAGAGATAGTTCTTCACATCTCCTCCCTTCCTCAAGTATATGAAGCAGAAGATGATTAAGGTTCTGTAAGGTACATGCATTTTGCTCAGAAATCCCTTTTTAGGAAGAAGGAAATTTCTGCTTAATTTCAAATATCTTAAAATTAAGAGAATGAAACCAAAATAACACATGGGTTTAAGAAATTATTGAGCAATAAATTTTAGGTTGAGAGATTGTGTTTGATCATGCTAGAGTAATTTAGAGACTAATAAAACGACTGTCTGGAAAACAGCTTTTGCTTCTTACTAATTGTACAACTGAAAGTGTCCATCACAGCAGCCTGTGAGGAGGGACCTGTTAGGATGGCTGATTTTTCATTTTAAAAGCTGCTATAACTGTCATATTTGCTTATCTGTCTGCTTTCACTATTCCTGCCCCACATTCTCTCTTCCACCTCCCCTGAAGCTTTTGTTTCATTCAGAGACATAATGATTCAGGTAGGGGGTTTAGGGCACCAGTGCCTGCATGAACAACTGGTTGTTCCATTTAGCAACCTGCGTGACATGAAGCAGGCTACTTTACCATTTGTGCCATCATTTTCTCACCTGTTTAAAGGAGATTATAGTGGTGGCTACCTTGCAAGGTGGTTGTCAGTATGAAAAAAACATGATCCTATGTGTTGTGGTACTATATAGATTTTTGCTATTATTGTTTAATAGTTTTGGTGTAACTTAGCCTCTGGGCTTTTATATTTTCTCTTCTCTTTCTACCTTTCTTCATCGGGCTCATTTGATCTTCAAGACATCACATATGGTGGTGCTTGGTTTGGGGTGTTCTCCCACATGTCTCTATTCTGGATTACATCACTGTGCATTTCTGCCACCTGGCTGTGGGTTCTGTCATGACTCATAACTTCGTATTGCTGCTATCAGTTTACTTGTCCACTGGACTGTGAGCATGAACCATTTCTTCTTTTTTCTTTTCAATTCCTTTTTAATGTCTTATCAGCTGAAGGAGATGTTGAGTAAATGTATATTGAATGGATAATGAATCAATTTTCCTTCCATTCTACTCTCCATTCTTCTTTTCTTGTTTCTTCTCATTCTTCTCAATTTACCCCCCATTTATTTTCACCAAACCTTGTTCCCTCCAAATTGGGCACTAAATGCTTAATATTGGTTATTCCTCACAGGTCCTGGGAGATAGGCATGATGGTGATCCCCATTTTTGTAGTGAAAGACAACTTGACCATTTAAGAGGGCAGCACCTTTGTAGTATTGCTTTCCCATCACTGTCTCTGCTTAAAGCAATTTGCCTTTTTTCTTTGAATTTCCCATCTGATCAGTATCAGAAATACATATAAAATGAATTTTGTTTTTTTTACTAATTCTCAGAAAAAATAATATGCAATCTGAATATGTTGATTCAACATGTTTAAAAATAAACCGATCATCTCAGAAATTCAAGTCACTTTCAAAGACCAAAGATTACTCATAATCAAGAGTATTTAAATGACTTGAACAAAGTTGCATCTTCTGTTCCAAAGAGGCTTGGTGGAAGCCAGGTTTGTTGCTGATGGCAGTTGATACTTGGCTACTGAGCTTTAGGGCTAGTGGGTGGACTGATGGAGGTGGTTATATTACCTTTTAATCCTACTTTGTTTAGTTTTAATGACAGCCTTATTGAAATATAATTTATGTACCATACAATTCACCCATCTACCCTGTAAAATTTATTGGTTTTTAGTACATTCACATAGTTGTTCAGTCAGTACCATATGTAATTCCAAAACATTTTCTTCACCCCCAAAAGAAACCCTGTAGTCTTTAGCAATCATCCTGTATTCTCCCAGTCCTCCTGGCAATTGCTCATTTATTTTTTTCCATCTATGAATTTTTTTATTTAGGACATTTCATATCAGTGGACATATAAAACAAGTGGTCTTTGTGACTGGCTTTTTTTTTTTTTAACATGGCATCACATTCAATGGTTTTAGTGTTTGTCAATACTTTATTGCATTGTATGACAAAATGACATGTCCTTATCTTTACTTGTATGGATTACCACATTTCATTTATTCATTCACCAGCTGATTACTGTAAGAACTGTTTCTGCTTTTTGGCTACTTTGAATAATGCTGCTATGAATATTTGTATATAAATCACTTGATGGATGGATAAATACAATGTGATATGTCCTTATAAAGGAATAATATTCAGTTATAAAATGAGTGAAATACTCCTATGTGCTACAACATGGATGAACCTTGAAAACATGCTCAGAAACAAACAAACAAAAAAACCAAAACCAAAACCAAAAACAAACCAACCACTTAATGCATGATTTCAGTGATACAAAATGTCCAGAACAGGCAAATTCATAGAAGCCGAAATGAAATTATTGATTGGGTCTGAAAATAGGAAGGGGATGGGCAATGATTGCTAAATGTATCTGGTTTCTTCTTGAGATAACGAAAATGTTCTCAACTTTATTGCTGATGGTTACACACTTTCACAGGCATACTGAACACCAGAGCATGTTACACTTCACAGGGGTCACTTACACCAAAAGAAAAGAATTCCTAGTTCCCATCATTAAATGCATGCCAGTTCCTCACACCACATTTGGTATTCTATGAGGCACCGTGGCACACAGATTAGAAAAAGAGCACTTGCTCCTGTCCTCTAGGAATTTCTCAGTGGGTGTTCCTAAATGGAAAGATGAAGTAGAAACCCACAAAGAGTATAATCAAGATAGTGCAGCCCTTGGCACTAGCTTCTGGGGGTAGGCCACACTCTAACATCGCAGGACCTCTGGGCAGCAACTGTAGGAAATCAGAAAGCTTTCACAATGTGGACAACTGTATTTATATAATTAAGACATGATATTATCCATGCCTGACAGTGCTGTGACCTCCCTGCAGGCAGAAGCTGTGCTTTGTGTCCACCTTGATTCCTGTGCTTAGCATTATGTTTCGTTCACAGGTAGGAGTATGTTTTGTGAATGAATGAGTAACTCATGTGTTGGAAGCCTCCTAGTTTGTTCAGAGGATCAGAATGCCAAAAATCCTTCAGGCTTGTGTTTACCTCTTCTGACCAACCTGGGCACTGGCATTATGGGGGAGGTGTTGCTGAATTCACTGTCTTCAAGCAAGCGTTTCTTTCCCCACAACTAGTGACTTTTTCCCCCTTGATGCTTCCCCTTGACTTTGGTTGAAATGGGGACCTGTGTTACTGAGGTACTTCTGGATGTTGTGCTTTTCTCTATGGTAACACACCCAAGTTTTAGGGCTCCTGGGTCACTGAAAACTAGGGTAGGGGGAAAGCTGGAGTAAAGCACATATTTGGTTTTTGTTTAAATCATGTTTATCAAGCCTCAATGCTGTAGATTCTGTGTAGCGTATGGGTCTTCACTGTAATAAGAAATTGTTTCTCTTTTTTCTTTTCTTTTCTCTGTGAAGATACTTTATGTTAAGTTCTTTCTGTTAAATATCCTTTGCTCTCACTGGATTTTTCTTTGTGTTGATTTTTTGCTTCATTTTTTTTCATTTCCCATGCTGTTCAGTTACTGGATGCCAGAAGAACTAAGGTTTGTCCACTCTCGCAGCTTGTTCGTTTTGCTCTGCACAGCCTCATCTCCTCCTGTGTTTGAGTGTGTCTGTCTCTGTCTGTGTTTGTTCCCTTTTGCTTGCAGATGCAGTAATCCTGTTTACTAAACCTGTTCACAGCTTTATTTGTAAAAACTAAAGTCCTTGTTTGTGTCTACTTGTAGTGGATGCTATTATTTTCATTTTTAAATGGAAATGCATTTATTATGGAAAATAATGGATAGTAGAATAAAGAACACCTTAGGAAACAGAATACTGAGTCTGGAGTCATTGTAGGCTTAAAGAAGATGTGTTTGTGAAAATTTTCCTCTAACCCTCCCCACCTCCCAAATTAAAACTCTGTAGATGTATGATTTCCCTTGTGACTGACACTAATCTACTGTTTGTGTATGTGTACATTGCTCTTCTCCTGAGACATTCAGAAAGCATCACTGAATTAATTCCCCCACTCCATCTTCTGTCCCATGTTTCTGAAGTCAGCCTGGAGGACTTCACAACAGGCCCTCTGAACCTCATTATTAACATTCCATCTTCATAGTGTGGGAGCATTGAAAAGTGGTTTGTATTTCCATTGACTTTTCCCCCTTCTTTCTCCTCTCCTACTCTGTCTTTCTCATTGTAGCACCTGCAGTTGACTATCCAGGCCCTTCAAGATGAGCTGCGAACCCAGAGAGACCTTAACCACCTCCTGCAGCAAGAAAGTGGCAACCGGGGAGCTGAGCACTTCACCATTGAGCTGACGGAGGAGAACTTCCGGAGGCTGCAAGCTGAGCATGACAGGCAGGCTAAGGAGCTCTTCCTTTTGCGGAAGACTTTGGAAGAAATGGAACTGAGGATCGAAACGCAGAAACAGACCCTCAATGCCCGAGATGAGTCGATTAAAAAGCTTCTGGAGATGTTGCAAAGTAAGGGTTTGCCATCCAAAAGCCTTGAGGATGACAACGAACGGACACGGCGGATGGCAGAAGCTGAATCTCAGGTCAGCCACTTAGAAGTGATCTTAGACCAGAAAGAGAAGGAAAACATCCATCTTCGAGAGGTAAAGACATTCACTTTAGTCTACAAAACTGTATTTTACCAGTTAAAATATGTCATCAGGTTACTTTTACAGGTTGGAAGAGATCTCTGGTCATAAGTAACAAAATTCCCTTTGTCATCTGCTTTATAATCATCCTTCGTTATTGTCTTTAAACTGGAAAGTTAGTTTTTTTTTCTAGGCTAACAAGACATGTTCCATTATTGTTCTATACATATTCGGGTAACAAGTGTGTGCAACACACGTCTGCTCTAAGGTGGATTGTAACTGCTGTCCCGTGGTGTTAAGGTCCACCATGGTGTCAGGGTCTTCTAAGAATGGTGTTACTGAAATTTTAGTTGTTTATCAAATACTATCTCTCTAAAGGAGCAGATTGCATAGGTGGTTAGAAAAATTATGAGCCTAAATATTTTAATAACTGAATTAGGGGTGGAATTTGCAGAAAGGAAAGCATATGGATATTTCTGGAAAGCATGGTGAAACGTGCAGACCAAAATTCAACATTTAGGTTTAAGATAATCTCTGTCTGCATTTATATTGGTCTAGGACAGAGTTTTGGTTTTTCTGAGTATGCATTTTGGATTTAGTGAAGAACTTGAAGTTCTTAGTGGTGGCCTCTCTGTCTGCTACCACTATTGAATGTTGCAAATTCAGGTATCTGAGAATGTGTGGTTGGATGGAGCTTAGAAAAATGTGGAAGATAGCCAAGGTTTGAAATTTTTAGAGCAGTTCCTTGCCACTGTGGTGGATGTGGATCTCAAAAATACTATGTAGGCAAAATGCTGTGGGAGACATAGATCTGACAGAAAATAGAAAGCAATAAAATGGCATTAATATTCTATAGCTATTATATTCTATAGCTATAAATATCAATTTCAAAAGATATTTGCCTCCAAACTGTATCCCTTGGCATTAAGTACCTGCTTTGGTGCATAGTACTTCTTGTGAGTCATTTGTATGGTAGTTCAGAAAACATTACTTCTACATAGGGGTGTGTTAACATAGACGATCCCAAGATTTATCTCTGGTGTAGCTTGTTTTTTGCTTAGAACACCTAAAAAGACTTTTAGTTGTCTTCAGATTTAGTATCCTCCATGCTTATTCTCCCTTGTTTTACTTTCACAAGACCTCAGTAACATGGTTGGTAAGCACATAGATTGGTTTCATATTGAGATGCTAAAGCAATGATTTGTTGGGCCTGGTCTTTTCATCTATATTCCAGTCAGGTGAGTGTTGTAGGGAAACTTCTAAGATAGTCTCCAGTGATCCCTACTTCATGAAATTTTTGCTGTTGTGTGATGCCTTCCCCCTGAGTATAGGCTGAGTCTAGTGCCTTGCTTTTAGACTATGTAATACGGCAAAGGCATGGAATACCAATACCACCTCTACAATTTGGTTGTATATGACTGTTACTTCTATCTTGATAGCAGATTCTATTGCCTTTTCAACTTGCATGCTTTGATGAAACAAACTACCATGTAGGAATGGCCCGTGTGGTAAAGACCCAGGGATAACCTCCACCCAACACCCAGTAAGGAACGTCATTCAGTCACACACAACAGAAAATTGCCAACAACTACTTAGTGAACTTAAAAGTGGGTCCTTTCCCAGTCAGATGGGATGACAAGCTCTTGGCTGCCTCATCTTGATATAATGTCATGAGGGACTGTGAAACAGAGGACTTGACTAACCTGTGCCTGGATTCAAGATCCTTAGAAATTGTGAAATAATAAATGTGTGTTCCTTAAGCTGCTAAATTTTAGGACAATTTGTAAATAGCAATTGATCACTATTACAGTGGAGCAGAAACTAATTTCTTCCTGTCTTACTCTATGGACTTTCCATCTACTTTTCAGAAGAGAAACAGTAATTACTGACATGATGTCACTTGCATTTATTGTGACTATGGACTTCAAATTTTTGGTTGTTTTATTTCAAGAGTGTGGCTAGTAGATGATTATGGTTGAAAAGAGCTCCTGCTTTATTTCAGGTTCCAGGAAGTTTATTCCCTGTTTAACAAGGCTGTGGTGCCAGAGAAGCCTCCATCTGCAGCATTCACTTTGTCTCTTTGTTGGGATCTTGTCAGCTTGGAATCATTCTATTATTAGACACTATTCACTGGTAGCACTTAATAAATGTTGCCTTGATTCTATTGTATGGGTGCCTTTGTTTAAGTGGATCTAAATACAGTTCACTTTGTATTTCTAGAGACTGGTTGGTCCTCACAATGGTCTGGCATGGATATAGATTATGTCTAGAGCCTTAAGCGTTAGTCTAATTGCTCACAGACTTGGTACAGAAAATGCAATCCAATACATCCCACCAGTTTTCTGTTCAGTTCTCTGATCACATCACTGTTTGTGGACAGCCCTTATCTTGCCTCATTGAAAAGGGAAAATGTAGAAAAGGTGTTTTTATATAAGAAATCCCTATTTTAAACCTGAATTCAGCAAATAAGGCTTAGAAAGATGAAAACCCTTCCCAAGAGAAGGATTGTATTGGCCTGTGAGAGCCATTTATTACATTTTCCAGGAACTATGTGATCATGCTTTTAAACTATTGACAGTTTGAGATTGGTCGTGGGTATCAATCTTGGAAATCAACAATTGCTAGTCTTCCTTCCTCCCTCTATTTCTGAAAGCCTGTGTCATCATACCTCTCAATAAATGCCATTAAGTGTTTACCCACAATACAGCAAGAGGCACTGAGGAATCAGCTAAATAGTGCAAATTGTGATTATGAGTGCATAACCATCCATTATTCATCAAAAATTTTTCATAACAGCATTTCACTTGCCAGGCACTGTGAAAAGTGCTTTCCATGATTCACATTTAATTCTTACAGCCACATCATTCATTCATTCATTCATTCATTCATTCATTCATTCATTCATTCATTCATTCAGTAATCATCAAGGATTTGTTTTGGCATAGGGCAAAGATAACTGATGTAGTTTCATTTCATGATGCTTGCATTCCACTGGGGTGAAATGGTCAACTGTATTAGTTACACAGAGAAGTATCATAAAGAGGATTAATACTAGTGAACAGGGTGGGGCAAGTTCCTGTTTGGTGGTCAGGGAAGACCTGTTTAGAGAGGATTTCATTGTGAACCAGAACTGAATGACAGAAAGAACCAGCCATGAGAGCATCCCAGAAGTCTCTTCTAGTTGGATGGGAAGACCTAGGCATGTGTGCTATTACTTTGCCTTTATTACCCAGAGAAGAAATTTCAGATTCTCTATTAAACAGATTTAAAGAACATTTTCCAAAGAGAACTAGGGAAGACTTGCTTTTCTTTTGTTGTATGAGTATTCTTTGTGAAACACTTAGGAAAAATGTTATGATAGATAAAAATAATAATCTCAATTTGTGACTTACAAAATATGTAGTAATATATAAATGGTTGTTTTCCATGGTCAAATAACTAGGTACTTTACTTCATTACTTATTCTAGGAGGTCAAGTTTATTATAAGCTCTTTTCATCATATTCTCTAGTGAGTTTTAGAATTTTCTTTCAGGATTTTCTTTTCTTTTCCTTTTTTAAGAGTTAGTGGAAAAAATGTGACTGACTGCTTTCAGTATTAAACCTACTGGTTTCTACAGCTTGAATAAGGAACTTGCCTGACCTCTTTTAATATAAATAACTTGAAAACAGTATTTAAAATGTACTTGAGGCTTTAAGTTTAGGATATTTCTGATTTTCATTTTGCAATCAGGCTTGATGGTGTAGTGCTGAGGAATAGAGTGCTAGTGGTTTTATGAGTCATTCTCAGGCAGAGGTGTTGGATCACATAGAAACCCCACCTCCTGAAATACTGGCCTTGGTTAGCCTATTGTTTCAGGAGACTGCAAATTGGCAGGGGTTGCACATGGAAAGTCAGGCTGCTAGAATGTCTGTAGTCTTTAGGTGGTCTAGAGAAGAGTGGGGGTGAAACCACTTCTTTGCCAGGCAGGAAACTACATAAGATTGTGATTTCAACTTATTTAGAAGACCAAAACCATTACCCAAGGACTTCAATTGATGTACTAATGTGAACTAAAGTGCTGGCTGAAACTCAGCATTACTCACTAGTGTCCTCTGATGCTTTTGGATACCAGTTGATTCGATAAGACATTGTCTGATGTGGTAATAGTTTACCTTGTTCTTGAGCTTTTTCTGCAGAGAACATATTGTTCCATGTAAAGGTTTTAGTAATCAAGTATCCAAAACACTACTGATAGCATTAAAAAAAGTGAGTTTATACATTAGGATTCTCATTATTCACTCTCTTTAATATTTTCTTGGCTGTTTCTTAGAAGAAAAGCAAAAATCTTAGGATTCATAGTACTCTAAGCATTAGAGGTCTTGTCTGACTTTGTTGATGTGACAAAAGGAATTTAGAAACAAACCTGATCAAAAGTTCAAACAAGAAAGATTCATTGTGGCTCATATAATAGGAGAAAGGCTGCAGTTGCTCCAAGTCACACTGAGCTTGAGTCAGTGGTGATGCTGGTTTTATGGGTATGTCACCAGGGTAAGGTGGAGGGGAAGCAGGATATTGACTGACCGTAGTTTTGTGGTTTTCAAAACAAGGAACAGGTTAACTAAATAGCAGCAAGGTAAGGCAGCAAACCAGGATGAGGTTCAGGGGTCGTTAACATAGTTAACATAAAATGTTCAAAGGGAAGGGATGGATCTTATCTTGCCATTATCGTTGCTCTCTTATGCTTATCCTCTCCAGCAGCTTGACTTTGATAGCAAGGGTAGAAGAGTACTCAGGTTATTGAGAGACACAATTGCTACTAATCCATAAGTAAAGGTTCAGAACACTAAACATGGCTTCCATATAAAGTGAGGTGGGGTAAGAAAGAGGAGGACAAGACCCCTTGAATTCTTGGTCTTCTCATCTATTTGTTGAGGTTATTCTGCGGTCAATGGGAGATCCACGAAGGCAAAATATGTGATCTGAAACTTCTTGAGCTGATGTAAACCTTTTATTTATGGCTCAAATCTCTCCCTACCCCTTTATAATCTTTGCCCAAACTTCTAAACTCTGCCCTAGTCTGCTTTCTCCCCCATAAACCATATAGCTTCTCTTTCTTTAACACACTCTTGTCTTCACTTCTGGCTGAGCCATGATTTTGCTGACACAGGCATTTCTAATTCTCAGTTTACAGCTGCAATACATCCCAGTTCCTCCGACAATGCTTGTCATAGAAAATATTTTCAAATGCAAGTGACCACATAGATATAACATTTTACATACATGACCTTTTGTAAGAGTTGCTGTCTGTGTACATCACAGAACCTAACAATTGTTAATCTATTTTAACAAAGCTTCTAAACTGATCAATATATTTCATCAATATTTCCAGGCCTTAGATATTTGCCTGCAGCATTCCACAAATATTTTAAAGAGTATAAAGAATATATACTTTGAAAATTGCTCTGTGTGTTATTTTGCCAATGTTGGGAAAGTTCATATGCATTGTTCAAATGCAGATTGCATGAGGACATGAGTCCTTTAATGTTTTCTCAGTCTTTTGTGTGTGTGTGTGTGTGTGTTTGGAATAGAGCAGGAACTTTAAGAGTAACCTTGGATTTTCTTTCGCTTTTTGTTTTATTTTGGGCATCTTTGGTCACATGTTGAACTTCCACATGCAAGATGTTGTGAGAACACTCTTGGCAAGTTTGTGGCTTTTTCAGGGAATCAACTGGGCATCATGAACAAAGCTCACATTTATCCAGGCTTGTGTCAGCTGCCATCCTAGGTATTAGCATCCCCATTACACACCTAAGAAAATGGAGGCATAGAAGATAAGTAAATGTGCAGTCACGTGTCAAGTGTGGGAGCCATATCAGAAGCCAGCAAATCTGGTTCCAGAGAATACCTGTTGCCACAGCTTGGTACTGTTTCTGAGCTGGTGTACAGCAGGAGGACCTCAGATGACATGTCAGGGCTGGGCAGCTTGCAGGTTAGAGTGGCTTTGCTCATGGCGAGCTGGTCTTCAAAGTCAGAAAGAATTTCAACACATTGGGATATAAGTGAAGCATGATTGAAAAGAGATGTCTGAATCATCCCTTAGAGTTGGAAGTTGTGATTGGTTTGGGTATAGTTAGTTTGGAGCAGCCAAAGTGCCACCTGCTTGGAAAGAAAATAAAGCAGAGTAGGTGGGTTGAGGTGAGATTGCTGACTGCTGTCATCATTCAGCATAGAGGACTGGTCTTTCCTGAGTAGTTTCTGGGCAACTTCTGAAGGAATCTGCCTCAGAGAAGGTGTGGCCAGACAAACTTGTAATTGGTTATGCACAGTGAATTGGAGAGGAAGACTAGAGGCAGAGAGAGGAGTTAAAAAAGCCACCATACTTGTTTGGGTGACTTAGTCTGTGTCTGGATGGTGGCTGCAGAAATTGAAGGGGAAGCTCATTTCTACCTGTGGGCAAGACCTTGAAAACACAGGAACCAAGTGCTGGGAGTCTCACAGAGCAGACAGCCACTGTGAGCCTAAATGTGGGCAGATCACAGGACAGGGCAGGCAAGAGTTGTCATCAGGAGGGACTGGGGTTGAGGATGGACTGTGGATGTGTTGAGTGTGAAGAAATCCTGGTGGAGCTGTGTAACCAAGTTTGAGACTGAAGAAAGAGTTGTAAAGTTTTGTACAAGTGCCTTAAGGCATTTCTGACTACTAGTCACATTTGTGTGGTTGTTGTTTACGTGTTTACATGTTGTTTGCACATTTGTGCCCACAAAGTCGCTGGCTTGTCTGATCATTCTAAAGATTGCCTTGTCACTCATTCCTACTGTTAATTAAAGAGGAGACCATAGGAGCTTCATCCTTCTCCATACCTCTTTCCTGGGTAAGTATTGAATTTTGAATATATTACTGAGATTTCAAATAGTTTTCAGTGACTGATGTCAATTTGATACAGGTCCTCTTTGTTCTCACTGAGTTCCATTTTCTCCCAGTGCTCTGTGCAGAAAGGATGGCAGTGAACCATCTTAATGGAAATGTGTTTTCTGGACTGATTTCCAACACATCGAAAATCAGCATTTTGTAAATTTTATGCTCAAAATTCTGATGACATTAAGAATGCGTTCATTTCTGTTTAACATCATTTACCTTATCTTTAAATTCAAATACATTCTTCAAAGCTTAAACACCGTATATTAATTTGAAATGGTACAGGTTTTACCCCATATTGATTTTAATGAGTGTAATTGGTTGCTTTTTACAGTAACAGAGACTGGTGGAGCCCCAGGGAGCCATTAGGCACAAACCATTTTGGAACCTGCTGAGAAAAGAGAGTGGAGGGCAGTAAAGGGGGTGGGGTGAGGAGGCGCCAGGGAGGGGGAGAATGTCCAGGAGTTATACTGGGAGGCATTGATTACTGTCCTCCTTGCCCTCTTCCTTCCGTTCTACTCTAGGTGTGACTGTCGGTTTGAAATTATTTGATAAAACAGTGCACTGCATGTAAAGCTGATTAAAAAGGACTCCAAGCACTGGCCCTGTGGACACTCTGGTATGTCAAGCTGCAGCACGGGGACATTGAGACAGACTCACTTATACCAACCTGTCTTGAGTAGGAATGTTAACTGACACCTTACCTGTGCTTTATGGAACACATTCTGTTTTAAGGATTTCCTCTGAGGTAGCTGGTAACCATGTGAGGAAACTGAGGCTTAGGGAAATTAAAGAGAGGGGATATGTAACATTTTCTGGGTATTCATGTGCATCTGTCAGTGTCATTTTCCAGGGGGTGTCATTTAATCCTCCCAACAATACTCTCTGGTAGGTGGTGGCTTCATGCCTGTCAGTGAATGAGACCCGGATGTGCCTGGTCCTGGTTCTCTGAATAAGTTGTCATGCATCTGGGATTTAAATTTGGTCTGTTACTAGAAGGCACCTGTTCTTAGCCACCCCTTGGTACCACCAGGGATTTCAGCCTGAGTTCTTATCTCCTGACCTCTTGCTCAAAGATATTTTCTCTTTAAATGTGAAAAAGGAAAAAAGTGCAAACAGCTCTAGTAATTCTTTGCTGTGGGGCTAGCCTGGGAGCTGTAGGGTGTTAGCAGCATTCTGTGTCTCTACCCACTAGATGCAAGTGGTTTCTTTCCCCATCTCCAAGTTGGGGCAATCAAACATGCCTACACACATTATAAAATGACCCCTGGGGCGGGAACTGGAGGGAAAAATTGCACAGGTTGTGAACTGCTGGTATAGAGTGATTGACACATGCTTCTGGTAGTTGGCCTATGCCCATGGCAAATACAGTAACCCCCAGTCCTACCTGCTTGAAACACTGTTTTAACTGAGAAAGGGCAGCCCAGATCATGATACTTCTTGACCCAAAGGGGAAAGCTACTGATGGCAGGGGATTGAACTAGGAAACAGATGTGTAGAGGCAGGGCTTAGGGATTTGAACCTGAAAAGAAACTGAAGTGGTGTGTGTGTGTGTGTGTGGGTTGGTGTGGTGTGTGAGGGTGTATGTGTGTGAGAGAGAGAGAGACAGAGAGTGAGAGATACTGAGATTGAGTGAAGCTGCCTCTGACTTCCTTTATTCAGAAATATAGGACTGGGAATGAGGCAAGTCCTAGGGAAGAAATCTAAGAAAGGGATGGTGGGTGGTGGTAAGGTTGTTTTGATCAGGAAGGTTGGGACTTTGTGAAAACAGGTGACATTTGATCCTCAGGAGTATTTATGGAGGTAATAATTGGGATTCAAGACAACATGTACACTTCACTTTTGGACTACGAATGTTTCATTGTTTAATCAGCAGTTTTATTTTATGATAAAGGTTGTCATTCCCACTGCTGCTTTCCCCCAAATGACCTTTGAATCCCCTTTTCTGTTTTTTCAATAAACATTTCCCTACAGGAACTGCTACACCTGCCCTTGCTCTCCACCTAGTACCAACAAGCTCAATAATAAATTTTGGGTATGTTGGTTTTATCATGTGGAAATTTTGTACAGATGTTCAGAATTACCTTTCTTCCCTACCCCCATAAAATTTTTTGACCACACATGCTTTGCTCTAAGTATTATTAAGTATTTTTATTATTACTATTAAAAAATCTTGCCACAGGCAGAGTCTTGCTAAATCTCAAGTAAAGGCAAATATTAAAATAGCAGCAAGCATTTATGCATACCACACTTAAAAATCTGAATTTATATTTAGCTTTTTATGCAATCGAAACCTTTATCGTTTGACCCATTTAACCAAGTGTTCTGGTTTTACCTTCTTTAATGGACACTAAAACTTTAAGTTCAGACTATGGGATTTTGTTCACTGTCCTTCCTACTTCCCCAAATTTTCTGTAGACTTGAGTATTTATTTTTGTCCTATAAATATCTTTGAACTCACTCTGATCATTTAATGCAGTTTGGTATGAGAGTTTGGAATGCCAACATGAATAAGTTAGTTCATGTTTTTAAAAGTTTTTTTTTTTTTTTTTCTTTTTGAGACTAGGTCTCGCTATTTTTGCCCATGGAACCGCAGGCTCTCGTTGCCTGGGGTGCCACAGACTCAAGCAATCCCCAGTCTCAGCTTCCCAGGTAGCTGGGATTACAGGCGTGTGCCACCATGCCCAGCTATCATGTTTTTGAAAGTTCTTAACGGAGAAAAGTTCTCTTCTTGAAGAGAGCTGTGCAGATGGATGGCTGAATTTCTGCATTCTCCTGGTGCCTCACATTGGGTCAGTGGTCATTTATTTACTCAGGAAAATGCTCAGTCAACACTCAATACATCCCTCATTCAGAAGTCTGTTTATAGGGATTAGCTACTTCTCTAACTGTCACTTCTTTTGGATTTATTAGCACCACTTTCTTTTTATATTTCTTGGCCAGGGTTAAGCATATTTCTCTAAATAGTCATTTAAAAGAAAACTTCATTGTTTTAATTGTGTTCACTCCTGAATCAAGAGCCCCTTTGCCACCTATGTGCATTTTTAATGTGCTGGAAATTAATCCTGATTTAGAAAAATGATCTTTAAGCCATTGCCTTTTCTAAACACATTCAAATTTAGGGATACATTGCAAGGTAATTTTCTTTTCAAAAGTGGAGGAAATCTTTGTTGTTCTGGCAGACTCCACCCAGCAAAGAAGAGACAAAACGTGATTGTGCCTTAGGTGGCAGAATTGACTCTTATTCTAGACCCTCATGTTTCTCAGTGGTGTTCCTACCAATGGTCACTGTTGCAATACTTTTATGATGCATGTCAAGATTTAAATGATTTCTAGGTCTCAGGCTTCAGTTGCTTTAGAAGACAATGCTCCGTGATGACTGGATCATTGCCAATTTCACATTAGAAACTTGAGCCAACTTAAAACCCCACAAAGCTCTAATCTCAATGGGTGTCCTTCAGATGCCTCCTGAGTGATTATTCCAGGTGGAGCAATCACAGGAATTTATTGGGGACTTGGGGATACTTGTGCTGATGATGCGAGATGACACAGGATTCTCTTGAAGACCTGAAACCTTCTTTAAATAACTCATTCTCTTTCCTCCTTCTAGACTGACATTATTTTTGCATGCTGACTTCTCGCTTTGTTGCCTTATATTCACAAATATGCTACTTCTAATACAGAAGAGTCTACAAATGAGCATATTTCCTGAAATTATAGCAGTCTTCTAACCAATCCTTGTGGCATTTTCTGACTGAGGGTTATCACTTGGGTAGAGAAAGGTTCATATGCTCTTGTTTTGGGAGGTACTGGCAGGGTGCTGTTAATAGAATAAATCAACATTGTTATCATCATCGCCACAGGTGTGAGAATGGAGGTTCTCTGGCTGTAGGGCTGGGGCTCAATTACTACTCAGAGCATAGTTCTGAAGTGTCCGTGCGGATGCTGTCCCATTACTGAGTCACTGCGGCTAAGTAACGTGCCTGGACCTCCTAGGGGACTTGACCTTAGAAGGGAACTTCTGTATCTTCTGTTGTTCTGTAGAAAATCAAAATAGCTTTTAGACATTTCTTCCCACCAAGTTCCTCTCTTTCTCTCTGATTTGTTTTCTTTGAAACTTTCCTCCTCTATTTAGGTTTCTCATCTGGTTTCAATTATGACTTCATTTAAAATTGTATTCTTTCTCTCAATATGTTGATTTCTCTTTCTTTTATTTTAACCTCAATCAGTTTTTCCCACTTGTGTTTTCATTTGCATTGTTTTATGGGGATAATTGCCTTTGTTGTTATATTTCGTGTAACAGTTCTGGACTTTTGTAAGAGATCTAAGAATGCTAGTGAAATGCCAGCCTAATACAATTTTGATCTGAAGTTTTCTTTGCCTTCTACAAAACTTTTGCATCCACTTATACCAGGTTTCTCTTTGATTTCAAATGAAATGACCTATGCAAAATACTTTGCACACAGCGTGGCTGAGCAATATGCCATTTTTATTTCCTGGAGGAAAGGTGAGTAGGTGATAAATAAGAGTTAGCTTCACATCAGCTGATTTCCTTGTGAAGCAAATGCATGCTGCCTATACATACCATTTCTTTCTTTCTTCAGAGTCAGACCTTACCTGGTGGTATTTTTACAGTTCAATGGTTGGTATTTGTACTGAGCTCTGTCAATTCAAAAGTGACCTTTTCTCCACCATTCCAACTTCATTTTATAATTGGTTTACAGTCTCATAGAGTAAATTACATTATGTGGTAGATATTTGGTTCATTGGGGTTTGAATTAATTACCTGAAGTGTAATTTGTAATTACATACCATTCATGAATACATACCAGCTGGTACATAGTAGGTGCTCAGTAAATGTTAATTTAATGTTCTTTATGTAGGGTTTTTTTTGACATGGAGGGTAGTGTCATTTCTTAAAATAAAAGTTTTTGTTCTTTATTTTTTAAATTGATGTTGTATACCCTGAAGTTCTCCCACCTTGTTACACATGAACCATCGTTTTAATCTCTTATGCCCATCCCTCCCTCGATATTACCCCTCTCCTCCCTTGTTCCATGCTTCAGTTCTACTGACAGTTTGTTAGTTTTAGGTTTTTATGTAGGTGTATTTGTCTCCTCTTAAGACTGAGCTCTTGAGAGCAGGAATCATGTTTTATTCATCTTTAATATCACCAGCACCTGGCATACAGCAGGTGCTCACTTGTGTTTTACACATCTGCCTCCTGCCAATGCTGAACATTCCTTGTGAGTTAAGATCATGTCTTACCATCTTTAATATAACAGAGTAGGTTACCACAGTGTTTATTATATGTAGAAAATGACTTGGGAAGGAAAACAAAATATTTATATATTGTTGCAACTTTTGGGATGACATAAAAATTGTTGTGGTTCATCAAAGTATTTTGAATTACCTGTGTATAAACAATAATAGCTATCTATTACTGAACACTTGTTATTTTATTTATTATTTGTTAATGAAGTACCATTGTGCTACATCCTTGCAAATGTTTAGACAGGATGGACTTTCCCTCTCAGGTGTAGTCACCTTAGCTCACCCACCACCGAAATGCCCATAGTCCTCCACCAGAGTCCACTGTGTATTGAGGTCTTAGTTCTGGATACTTAATCAAGGTATGAGGGCCCAAAGATAGAACTTGGAATTTCCATGCTTAAGACAAAGAAGGAAGAAAGAAACTCAGTTAAAAAAACAGAGAAGAAAATATTCCAATGAGGAGAACCCAGCAAGTTGAGTTATGGAAAGAGAGTTTATTCATTTATTATTTAACTAGTAATTTTATACAGTCTTTAGCTCTGAACTGTTCTGAGAGGGACCATTAAATGACAGAGACCCTACCATGGGGTGTTGTTACTGTGGCATCTTTAGAATGGGTCCCTAGAGATGAGGTGATATCACAGATACACAGGTAGAAAAAGTGAATGTTATAGCACTGGTGTCATATACCTTAGCACATGCATTGTCTTACATGTCCCTCCAACCTCCCCCCCCCCAACCTCCACATGATTTTAACTAAATTTAATCCCCCCATTATATTCAAGTACAGTTTTCCTAAAGTGTACACTGCAATCAAGCGTTTCTGAACACCATAATAAAATGTGGTTACTTCAGCTAAAGAAGTGTTAAGATGGAGCTGGTCTTTTGCTACTATGAACAGTAAAGATCCAGATGAATGGTGCTTTCTTTACTGAATTTGGGTATTGAGTGGATGCAGAACATGGCACTGTCCCAGCATGATATTGATGGTAGGTAGCAATAACTAATGCTGAATAATGAAAGATGGTTTCATGTGATCCTTGTCAATAGGGCAAATGTTTGAGCTGCCAAAACAGGAAATTATAAAATTTGCATCTAAAAATGATCTTATCCTTTGCCTTTTCAATTGTGACCTCCAGTGCAAAGAAACAAGGAACTTACAGAAACTCTAGGCAGCTTTTGAAACCCTTCTTTGTCACCAACTGATTTGATTTTCTTTAGTATAATGGCAGAATATTTGTGAGGAAATGAAACTTCATCAAACTTCAGCCACTGGTTACATGGCATCAACTGTTCTATCAAGCTTTGAGAGAGTGTTTGAAATACTGGAGCTCCCTTTGACCATGTGCAAGTTTGCAAAATTATAACAGCTTTGGAAAAAGTTGCAATGAATTTGAGCTCTCTAAGGCAGTTTCTCAAGTGTGTCTCTGTTAGCAACCTGGCTGGATGATTCTTGATGGTGGGGAATTCTCTTTTTGTTATGTAAGATGTTTAGCCATATCCCTAACCTCCACCTACATTTCTCACCCCACCCAACCCCTACACCCACTTATGACAATAAAAAATACCTCTAGATATTGCTAGGTGTTCCCTGGCAAAGGTGTGTTTGTGTGAAAATTTGCCCCTCATTGAGAACCACTGGTCAAAAGTCTCACTACCCAAAGTGTAGTCCAAGAATGAGTAGAGCACCAGAATCTTCTGGAAACATGTTTAAAAAAGGCAGTATCTCAAACTCTGCTTTAGCCTTTGGAAATCAGAATGTGCCTTGTAACAAGATCTGCTGGGTTCCTGTAGGCACTTGAAGGTTTGAGAAGCATTGAACTAAAGCTCTGCCAGTGTCAGTTAGTGGGTGGCAGAAGGGTAAAACCTGGAGGTTGGACATGATTTATCTTTAACAGCTGTGTGACCTTGAGCAAGTTGTTCAGCTTCTCTGAGACTTAGCCTTCTTGTCTGTATAAAATAGAACTAGGAAAATCTTTTGTGTTTTAAGGATAAAAGTGAGAATGCAGCTGAAGCAGCAAAATGGGCTCCTGGCCCTTGTTAGAGACTCAACTGGCTGGTTTCCTTCTCTTTCTTTGTAAAGCTATTTTTCTTGGCTCTGCTGCACTCACTGTTACTTGTGATGATATAAGAGGATGAAAAAAAAGCAATATGTCTGCAGGGCTGCAAGTAGAGCGAGTCATAAAAAATCTGCTTGTTTACAGACTTTTATTTTTAAGTTATCTACTTTCTTTAAGCTGTTGCTTTTGTGGTCTGGCCTTCCTATTTCTTGAGACACTGGGATCCCATTTCTGGAAAACCCATTATCTTGGGCCCTGTGAACTCTTAATGATCTCATTTAGAGACCAGAATATAAAGGTGGTGAAGTTGATGGCAGATAAATGCAAAACTATTTAAGGAAGAAGCTCACATGGTAAACTTTATTCTTGGTCTTTATAGCAAGTGGATTTTGAAATGAAGCAGTTCTTTTTATAACCATTAGTAAAATTTTTATTTATGAAAGATAAGGATAAATATTTTTGTCTTGGGAATAAACTGATTGCTCTAGGACTCCAAATTTCTTCTTTTTCCCACCGTGACATTACCTTGGTATGAAAGTATGTATTTCTAAATCTTTCATCCAGATAGAGCAATAATTGCTGTTCCCAGGGTTTTGGACCAATAATCCAACTAGACATAGACAATTTTTTTTTTTTTTGCAAAATTCATCTCAACTTAAATATGCTACAGGGATGTACTTGCACACATGTGATATTTGAATCTAACTTGTCAAAACTATTTTTAGGCATATCACAAGTTGTTCATCTGAAATGCTGTGGGGATGCTATGAAGATGAAGGGGCATTGTCTAGACCCAAAGTTCAGATGTGTAGATTAGGCACAGCACAACTCTGGGGGTGCTGTGTGAACCATGGATGCCTTGGGAGTTTGCATGTATATTTCAGCAATTTATCAGAAGGTAGCAACATGGTTCTGTGTTCTGATAAAAGCCTATATATTGTAACAGTTTCCTGGCAAATAGAAGTAAGGCATCTTAGAGCAGGGGCTTCCTTTTCTATGTTGCACAAAGGTGCCATGTGGGCTAGTGATAGCCATGCCAGCTCATCCTGCTTTGGAGACATGTATGCAAAGCAATATAAATTATCCCAGAAGTCAGGATGGGGGGGGTGAGAATCATGAGAGAAATAAAACTTGTTCAATTTCATGACTATGGAAAAGGAAACCTTCATAAAGGAGTCCTTAAATAGAACTTTCATCTCGAAACTGTCCCAAACGGCTGTGTATATGCTGCCTTCCTGATGCAGAAATCATTTACGCCATAAGAGAGATTTGCTAACATAAGCATCTCATTGACTCAGACTGGTTGACGGTCACTTGACACTGTGAAGGAGAATGGGTAAAGTGGAATTGTTTTGGAGAAATTTGGATGCTGTGACCGACCGCCCTTTTGTACATGAGCCAACACCCAGTGTACTTCTTGAAGACTTGTTTCCTTAGAGCAGAACTGTTTGTGTAACAGTGTAAAACATGTGAGCATTTTTGGTTTGTCTAGTGTCCTGCCTTGGGTTGACACATTTTACACCTATTTTTGAAGCTTTATCCTTCTACTTCCATTTCTTTCTAGAGAGGGTCTGTAGTTTTACATGGAATTACATCTGAATAGTCACCGAGGCAGGATAATGTCTATTTCACATTGATCTTTTTAGACCTAACAACACTAGTGCTGTTAACGGAGAGGGAGCAAGTAAGACAGAATATGCCATTAGTGATTGTGAGCCAGGAAGAGAGAATTTTACTTTTTTGTTCAAGTGGTAAACTTCTTGGTTAATTTTTCTTGGGTCTCGATGTGTCCACATTGGTGATTTTGATTGGATTGCAAAGGGTTCTCATCTGGACTTTTTTGTGGTGATGTCACTTTTATGACTGTGACTGCTAGGTTTCTCAACTATGGGCAATGTCAGTCAACTAAGTCAGTTGTGAGGTGTGGGGAACAAATTCTAATGGTAGTTAAGTTCACAAAGCTTACAAATACTGTGCTAAAACTAATATCATGGTTGTAGTATAATGTAATGATGGGGGAGCTATTGGATAGCCAGTGTAATACAAAGATTAGTTTGTGCCCAATATCTCTTATAAACCCCTGAGGAAGATTCTTTATCTTAAATATAGATTACAGAAATTGAGCTGTTACAGAAAGACTCAGAGAGACTAGTTCACACTGCTTGAAACTGGAAGGAATAGGGTTTGAAACCAAATTTGACCAACAGACTCCTGTTCACAGTGATGATTCCCTGGACTAAACAGACAAGGGATTGTGTGTAACCACCTTCTGGTCCCTGCCTATAATGGTCTGTGAATATCTTTGTTCCTGTGTAGGATCACCCAACATCCCTGCTGTTGCATGGAAATGAAGGGGAATGTGGGACTTTCAGTTAAAAAACTGGAAAAGTGCAGGAACCTGAGGGTTTAGTCATCCTGGCAGTCCTGCCTGCCTCAGTAGAGACAGGTCTTCCAGACAGGTCTTCAGTCCTCCTGCTCACTGTTTTTCTAGAAACAGGTGAAGAAGTGATAAATAAATACATAAATAAATAGCCTTATATGATGGTGGGAATCATCCTTACTTTACCTCAGATTTGGCAATGATGGTTGCCTTTAAGCCAGATGTCTCAGTCTTGTTCTATGTTAAATGAATGGATTTCAATAATTTGGTGTGGGATTAAGATGGGTTGGGTGTTCATACCATCATACAACCCCACTCTGAATGTGGGTCATTTTTCCTCCATGTCAGGAATTTACAAACTAAAATTTAATGTTTCATGACTACTCACATTTTTGTACTGGAGAAAATAATAATCTATATGCCTATTCTAATATGGAGATTTGCTGCTTGGAAGTGTCTATTCTCTTGGGGAAATTTTTCAAGTTTGATCATTTCATGTTGGAAGATCTGCCTGTGGGTCTGGCAGTTGTCCATTTCTTGTAAAAGTGGGAATGATTTGTCTTTTCATTTTTAGATGCTCTTGTACCCTCATCAGAAACACAGAAACTTGTTTTTCAGCAAACTAATAAATTGCCTACTGTCTATTTGGTCATGCTTGTGTTTTGTCCACCCCCCACCCCCAGCTCTTAAACAGTGTGGGGAGGTGATATCTGTGACTCTTCAGGACATCTGCTGTTTGTTGTTCTAGCTGACTCTGGAATGCCGTCCTGGGAACAATATCCCATGTGGAGTGCCCATACGCACTGCTTCATTAACTGATCATGTGGGAGAAAGGCACTTTCCTTATAAGACAACTCCCCAAGTGACCAGAGTCTCACCCTATACGTGTCGACACTTTAAAAAATGATTAACCACTTTGAGGGAAATCTTTATAAATTACAATTATTTGGATACTTCCTGGCTTTCTTATACAGTTTGTGTCCTGACCAGATTGGAACCTTTTCTTCATAGCTCAGGGTTAAGCAGCCTTTTGGATGATTTTTGAGAATATAGGGTTCTTTTTCTCTTTCCTAAATGGTCTCATATTATATTTCCTTAAGATAATTAAAAAATGCCTATTTTTTTATTTCTCTCCCCTGTAGTTCTTCCTACGCTGCTAGTGATCACCTATCATCATTTACTGAAAGTTTCTCAAGTTTTTACTTCTACAAATGTATATGGGACTGGAACAAATATGTATTGAAAATCTCTAATATTGTATTTGTGAGCAAATAAGAAAATAAAAATGATTGAATTACTTAGACTGAAAGCAAATGTCACTATGAACTTGTTACTATCTTGTAAATTATATAAATCTGAGAGTGAAAAGTTAAAAAAGCTCTTTTGGACATGTTATAGTATGAATTGAAATAGGCTAGTGTTTTTATATTTCCTTCTGGCTACTGGTCAGTCAGTTTTCATTCAGGGAAAATTTTTTTAAGATTGTTAGCTAGAAAAAAAGATTGACAACTAATATGACACAATATCTATGAGTTGGTGTTTGAACTTTGCACTGCCAAAAAAGTCATCTTGACAAAATTTTACTGAGAAGTTCTTCAGGTTTTCCAGCAACAATTGCCTTTAATCTGTTGGTATTTACAAAATGCTTTGTTGAAGTTCCATTCAGCCATCATCCTTGTTTATTTTCCCAGCTCAACAGATTGTTGCTTGTTGAAAATTTGTCTGAGATTCAGTGGTTCTCTGCCACCACCTCTTAGCTGAGTGCAAGATGTGTACCAGACATGGTGTTAGATGGTGGAATAATGCGGCTCTAGCTCTTTCAGGGGCAGGGAGGAGGAGGAGAGACAATTATAAGATTAGTAATGCCAAGCATAGCCTGTGCAAAGAATGAACAATTTCTATTAAGTGTTGGTAATACCTATATGAGGTGACATTTGAAAGGGAACATGTTTCAAGAAATGAAATGAGATGTGATGGCAAGGCAGGACATAGTCAAACCAAAGATCAAAGATTGGAAGTCTAGAGGATCATGGGTTGTGCAGTTTGGCTGAGTTATAGGAGAGGCAGAGGAAGTTCAGGGTGAGAGATAGAGGAGGCTACCCCTTCTTGCAAATCTTTATATATTAGGATGAAGTCATCAAGTAGAAAAATCTTCATTGGCTTCTCAGCATGCACTGTAGATACAGATTTTTATAAAGATTTTATACAGATTTTTAGTGCTGAATCTTATGAGAATCAATAGATTGTATGTAGTTGTATAATTTCAATTATTAAATATACCTGGGAGTGTTTAACAGTTATTTAACCCATAGGGGACAAAAAAGACTTCTCTGAATCAGTGACATGTAAGCTGAGACTTGAGTGATCAAAATAATTCAGGGAGATAGCAGAGGAAGGGGGGGTGAAGACACATGAAGATACACTGTAGATAAAGGGTTTAACTTTATAAAGACTGCAAGATCTAGAGCCATGTCAACAGTACAGCCGCCATACTCACATGTGATCTTGAGCCCTGAAATGTGGCTAGTGCAAATGAGGGATTGAATTAATTAACCATCAGCCAGTTACCAACTCCAGAGATTCCAGGGCTCAAGTCCCCAGGTATGGGGGTAGGAGTGTCAGGCTGCAACCTATCAAGCCCCATACAGCCCCTTTCTCGGCTGCAAGCAAATAGGGGAGTGGTTTTCTATGGTCTCCCAGCAACCAGGTGAATGGTTATGGCTCAGCCCTCCCATGGTTAGGACTCAGAACTACAGGCTGATTATTCAGCTAATAGCTCCAGAGACTCCAGCTACAGGCTGCTTATCTAGCTAGCAGCCCCAAGGCACGGGGGCAGGAGTGTCAGGCAGCAGCCCAGCAACCCCCATTCAGGCCAGAAGTGCCAGGGCCACTGTGCGTCCCTGCACAGACAGAATAACTCAGGACACATACTAAACAAAGACACTAATACACCCCTGCAAAAAATAATCACAGTGTAAGTGCTATATCACCTATAAACAAAGCCCCTCTTAGGGAAACACAGGAAAGCAGATTAATCCCACCAACCTAAAGGGTAAGAAATTATGAGGAAAGAAGACAAAGTGTACCATAGAACCCACACCCATCCACCGTGTTCTCTCACTGAAAAGGAACTACCCACCCAAAATAGCCAATGGAAACAAGAAAATTATTCACCTCTGCAGAATAGGCACAAAGGTAGAATTACAAATTATTAGAAGATTCAAATTAACATGCCAACCAACACTAGAACCATAGTCACTCAATATGTAGAGGAAGCCTAAAAGCAAAACACAGGAAACAGAAAAAAGGTAAATACCTTAACAAGCCCCATGGAAATCAACACACCACCAAAAGAAAGACAACCCCCAGAAAGTAACAAACATAACATTGAAGGAAATGCCCCATCTTCCAAACAAGAAACTGAAATTCTGCATGAATAAGTATACAAAGAGCTAAGGGAAGAATTAGAAAAAAGTAAAGAAGAAAGAAATTAGCATGACAGAAAAACTGAACAAGTTAGAACAAGAAATGGAAAAAAATTAAGAAAGAAAACAGCAATAAGAATAACATAATTGATTAACTGAAGAATGAGATTGGACAGCTAAAAAGAAAGAGAAAGCAAACCACAATCTAAAGGAAACAAAAGAAGAGCTAAAAAATGCAGGGAAAAGCCATGAAAGCAGACTAGATGAAATAAAAGAATAAATCAGTTTGCTCGAGGACACCAATAGAAGACAAAGAAAGAAAAAGAGAGATCCAAAGCAAAAAGAATGAAGAAAATCTCAGAGATCTGTCCCATTCCTCAAGGAAAGGAAATATAAGGGTAATTGAATTCCAGAAGAGGAAGAGAGAGACATGGGAACTGAAAAACTATTTAGGAGAATGTCTCAAGTCTGAAGAAAGAAATGAAGATAGACATACAGGAAGCCAAAAGAACACCAAATTACATCAACAAAAGAAAAGCCACAGCAAGACATATCATTGTAAAACTCCCAAGAGTCCAAGATAAGGAAAGAATAATAAAACTGACCAGAGAAAAGAAACTGATAACATAAAAAGGAAAACCTATCCTTTTTGTGACTTCAGACTTCTCTCAAGAAATATTCCAGACAAGGAGAACATGGAGCCACATTTTCAAAAAACTCCAAAACAAAAAATGCCAACCAAGAATACTCTACCTTGCAAAACTATCTTTCCTTTACAAAAGAAGAATAAATAACTTCTCAGACAAGCAAAGCCTCCAGAAATTAGCTACCACTAAACCACCACTCCAAGAAATCTTGCAAGAAGCCTTAAGATCAAAACCAACAGAAGAATAAACAGAAAGATGAAAGCAAGGAAGCAAATCAGAACTTCAAAAAGACCAACAAAAAATAACTTCAGAATCTCAAGTATCAATAATAGAACAAAACAAAAAGGCAAATTGGAACTTCAAAATGATCTCCAAAAAACCAACATCAGAATCATCACCCTAAATGTCAACAGTCTAAATTTGTCAATCAAAAGATACAGGGTAGCAGAGTGGATCAAAAAACAAAACCTAACATTCTGCTGCCTGTAGGAAACACGCTTGAACTCAAAAGATAAGCACAGACTAAAAGCAAAGGACTGGGAAACAATTCTGCGAGCAAATAGCCCCCAGAAAAAGATGGAGGTAGCCTTATTAGTAGCAAATAAAGCAGACTTTAAGCTAAAAAAGATGACAAGGGATAAAGAAGGATATTATATAATGGTAAAAGGGTCAATACATCACAAAGACATAATAATTATTAACATATACTCATCAAATGAGGGAGCACCAAAATTCATCAAACAACTACTAGCAGCACTGGAAATGGACATTTGCAAAAATACACATGTGATAGGTGATTTCAACACCCCACTATCACCAAAGGACAGATTAATAAGACAAAAACTACACAAAGACACAAAAATTCTAAATGAAGATCTGGACCATATGGACATAATACAGGACACTGCACCCCCAAAGAAAGGACTATGTATCTTTTTCTCAAATGCATATGAATCATTCTCAAAAAATTGACCATGTATTAGGACATAAGGCAAACATTAATAAATATACAAAAATAGTACTGACCTTTTTCTCTGATCATAAAGGCATCCAACTAGAAATCAGCAATGAAAAAACAGCAAGAAGAGTGTCCAAAACATGGAGACTGAATAACATGTTATTAAACAAAAACTGGGTAATTAAGGAAATTAAAGAAGAAATTAAAACTAATTCAAAACAAATAACAAAGAAGACACAACATTCCAAAATGTGTGGAACTCAACAAAAGCAGTTGTAAGAGGAAGGTTCATAGCAATACAGGCTCATATCAAAAAGCAAGCAACTAACCAAAGGAATGACTTAATCTCCTAACTTGAAGAATTAGAAAAGGAACAACAAAAAATCCAAAATGCAGCAGAAGATAAGAGATAATAAAAATAAAGGCAGAAGTAAATAATCTAGATATCAAAATGACTATCCAGAAGATCAACAAAGTCAAAAGTCGGTTCTTTGGAAAAATAAATAAAATTGTTAAACTCCTTGCAAAGCTCACAAAGAAAAGAATAGAGAACACTCAAATAGCAGGATCACAAATTAAAGAGTAGAAATTACAATGGACACATTAGAAATCTAAAGGTAAATTAGAGATTACTATGAACATCTATATGCAAACAAATACAACAATCTGTATGAGATGAACAGATTATTAGAAAGATACAGCTACCCAAAATTGAACAAAGAAGGAATACAGAACTTAAACAAACCAGTCACAAGCAGCCAAATTGAAGCAGTCATCAAAATTCTCCCTAAAAACAAAAGCCCAGGACCAGACAGCTTCACAAATGAATTTTGCCAGACATACAAAGATGAAGTAACGCCTGCATTACTAAAACTTTCCAAAAGAACTGAGAAGGAAGGAAAACTGCCAAACACATTCTACAAAGCAATCATCACATACAAACCCAAACCAAATAAAAACAGCACTAAGAAAGAAAACTATAGACCAATTTCCCTAATGAACACGGACACAAAAATTTTAAACAAAACCCTGGCAAATTGAATCTAATGATGCATAAAAAGAATTATTCACCATGACCAAGTGGGATTTATCCCAGAGGCACAGGGATGGTTCAACATCCGGAAAACAATTAACATCACCACATCAGCAAGGAGAAAACCACATGATCATATCAATAGATGCAGAGAGAGCATTTGATAAAGCCTAACACCCATTCATGATAAAAGCTCTTGAAAATTGAGGATAAAAGAAACAACCTCAACACAATAAAAGCCATCTATGACAAACCTACAACAAACATCCTCTTAAATGGGGAAAAACTAAAATCATTTCAATGGGGAGCTAGAACCAGGCAAGATGCCCACTTTCTCCACTACTTAATTAACATTGTACTGGAAGTTCTAGTGAGGGCAGTAGGTAAGAGAAAGACATAAAAGGGATACAAATAGGAAAAGAAGGACTGAAGCTATCATTATATGCAAAAGATATGACTCTTTATGTAGAGCACCCCAAAAAATCCACAGAAAAACTTCTTCAAACAATAAACCAGTTCAGTAAGATAACTGGTTACAAAATCAGCACACAGAAGACAGTAGCTTTCCTATATCCAAAAAGTCAAGCAGAAGAAGAAATTAAAAAAAATCCCATTTATCATCACACCAAAAAAATTAAATTGTTGGGAATAAACCCAACAAAACATGTGAAAGAATTATACAAAGAAAACTTTAAAACACTGCTAAAAGAGATAGAAGAAGACATAAGGAAATGGAAATACATCCCCTGTTCCTGAACTGGAAGAATTAAAATCATCAAAATGGCCATCCTACCAAAAGCAATCTACAGATTCAATGTAATCGTTATAAAAATTCCAATGACATTCTTCAAAGAGATAGAACAAAAGTTGCTGACATTCATATGGAATAACAAAATACCTTGAATATCAAAAAGCCTCCTGACCAAAAAAAGAGAGAACAGAGGTATTACTATTCCAGACTTCAAATTATACTACAAAGCCATAGTAATTCAAACAACACGGTACTGGTACAAAGACAACCAGACCAATGGAACAGAATTGAGTGCCCTGAAATAAAACCACACATAATCAATTAATCTTTGACAAAGGAGTGAAAAACTTACACTGGAACAAGGATACCTTCTTCAGTAAATGGTGCTGGGAAAACTGGACCAAGACATGCCAAAAAAAATGAACCAAGACAACTCCTTCACACCATGTACAAAAATCAACTCAAATGGATAAAAGACCTGGATGGAAGGCCTGAATCCATAAAATACATAGAAGAAAACTTGGGGCAAAGCCCTCCATGAATTAGACTTCAGAAATCCATTTCTAGACACATCTACAGCTGACAAGAAAATGAAGGGAAACATACACAGATGGGACTGCATCAAACTGAAATGTTTCTGTACAGCAAAAGAGACAACAGACACAACAAAAAGAAATGCAACCAAGTGTGAAAAAATTTTTTGCCATCCATACAAGTGATAAGGGTCTGATAACAAAGATACACGAAGAACTCACCCAACTTAACAGAAACAAAGAAAAAAGCCCAGTTTAAAAATGGGAGAACTAAAAAGACACTTCTCCAAAGAGGAAATACAAATGGCCAACAGGCACATGAAAAAATGCTCAACGTCACCAGCAGTCAGGGAAATGCACATCAAAACCACAAAGAGATACCACTTTACACCAGTAAGAATGGCCCACATCAAAAAAAATGGGTAACAAAAAGCACTGGCATGGATGTGGAGAGAAAGGAATATTCTTACACTGCTGGTGGGAATGTAAACTGGTCCAGCTGCCATGGAAAGCAGTGTGGAGGACCCTAAAACTAATGAAATTGGAACTAACATTTGACCCAGCAATCGCCCTTCTGGAAATCTGCCCAAAGGAGACCTCCATACTTATACAAAGGGATACTTGTGCTTGGATGTTTATTGCAGCATTATTTATAATTGCAAGGACATGGAAACAACCCAAATGTCTCAAAACAGATGAATGGATGAAAAAGATGTGGTATATATACACAATGGAATATTACTCATCATTTGAAAATGACAAGTTTGATGAATTTGAGATAACATGCATGGACCTAGAAGAAATCATATTACAGAAACAAGTCAGAAAGGAAAAGACAGAAACTAAATGGTTTCACTAATAAAAAGGCAAGGGGAAAAGTCAAAACAAGCTAACACCCAAATTAAAGTACACAGCTGTGGTGGGGGAATGGTGGGAGTGGTCAGGGAGGGGAGGTGGTGGGTGAACCCTGGAAGACCCTGGAAAACCCCTGAAGTGTACACTTCACATCTTTGCGTTTTTACATAAATTATATATATATATAATATGTATATAATTTAAAATAAAAAAATAGAATTAGACATGCCTGGCTGCTAGTCACCATCCTAGGTAGTCTAAGTTTGGAAAACCTAGTAGATAAGAGGGAGAAAAGTCTTCATGAAACCAGCGAGGAGCATCAGAGAGCAATTTTGAGAGAGTGAATCCTGGTGAAGATTCATGCCTTTTTCCTTGAGCTTTAGGAAACTATGCAAGGGTGGGACATAATCAAATTGGCATTCTGCAGTTGACTTGGGGACAGATGCAACTGCTATATTTGAACAAGGAAGCGATAGAAATAAAGCTCTCCATAAAGCAGATAATTCTGGAATGGGGGTATGGAGTACACCCGGAAGGGAATGGAAGGAGGTGGAGAGATGTGAGGGGGGGAAACGTAGGATTTAGCTGTTAATGCTGCCAGCACTGGAGTCTGTGCCAGAGCCCAGTTCTGGGTCTGCCATCTTTGGTTTGCCTTAGAGTCAGGGTGTTTCAGCTCTTGTGAGTGGTATTGGGTCCAAGAACTGGCCTGGCTTACACAGCTACAGGGTATATAGCAGATGACTGACTGAAGGGACTGCCTGAGTTTGCGGCCAAACCTCTGGGAGTCCCTGTGGGTTGCCATTTGAGGGGTGGGGAATGGGAAGATGTTCTTCTGTTTTTATGTTGTTTCACTTCGTGCAGAAATTAAGGGCGCTTGGTGACATTCAATTTTCTTTTACCTTATTTGGTAAGCTTCTCACTAAACTTTTATGGAAAGTCTGTTATTCTCATCTGCTTTCCATAAGAAAGTGTTTGGCAGTGGCAGAGAGTCCCAGGACTTATGAAAAGGAGTGGTTTCCAAAGGGTCCCTCCACAACATTTTCATAAAGCCTGCTTTTCCCAGTTGCAGACCAAACAGACTGGTGGAACAAATTTTCTTTCTCCCCGGGGAAGACTGATAGGTATGGCCAGGGAGGTGGAATGAGATGTAATGACAATCCATGGGCACCGTATGTGGAAGTTAAGACTGATTGTAAGTAGCCTTGGCTAGTGCGATTGGAAAAGGAATCTTTACTGAAAGGGCAGCTTGTGGAATCCATGTTCTGGATGCTGCTGGTCCTGAGGAAGGGCTGGGGGTGGGAGTCAAGGTCTGCCAGGAGGTTCCAGCCTCTCTGCACAGTTTCACCTGTGCTGTCTCTCAGCCAACCCAAAGTTCTTGAATTTTCCTTTTATAGTTCCAGCTGGAAGGGACCTAGCTTGGGTCTTTTCATTCTTGCTTTGGGAATGTCTGACTTGCTGGGAATTACCATATAGGACTTCTGGGCTCACTTCTCCATGACCTCTTAGGGTAGGGGGTTCTGTTGCCTGCTTGTCAGAGTGGCATTGAGCACGTTACTGTATCATATATCATATACCATAGAGCACATTATACTATATCATATATCATATCACATAATATCATATATCATATTAAACACATATAGATATAATCACTCATAAAATATGAACATAATATAGTGTCCTAAGTCGTGTTTGGGATATTATATCAAAAATTGCTCTGAAACTCAAGTTTTTCCTCCTTTCTCTGGTGCAACCTCGGTCACTTTGGTATAATACTTACTATAAGGAAACTCTTGATTCCACCTGGTTTTTCATAGTTTACTGAGAAATTAAGGGAAAACTTAATTTTTTAAGGATACCCAGCAGACTCAGTTTTCTGGGAGGAAAGTGATCTGTAGTATAGCACTGAACATACCTCTTTCAGGAATTAAAATTTACTATGTGTGAAGATTACACTGAGATGATCATGGTTTATAGAGTAAAACATAGTTTGAAGGTGCTAAAGAGCCATTTGATGAATGAATGAGATATAATTTTCATGTTTTAATGATTTCGATGAATACTGCAGGCAAAATGAAAATAAATCACAGTTCAAGTTGTATAAAGAGGTATCGCTGCCACTTTCTCTGGTGTTCGCTTTTCATTGAACATAATGTGAACCGCAAGAGAATAAAAAGCTCTACCTGTTTAGTTCAGGGTCAGCAAACTATGTCTACAGACAAAATCGAGTTGATCATTTGTTTGAACTAGATAACGATTTGTTGGATTTGCTAGAAGACTGCATACCAGCTCATGCATGTACTATTGTCTCAGACTGCTTTTCTGCTACATTGGTAAAACTGAGTGGTGGCAGTAGAGACTGTATGACCTGAAGATTCAAAAATCCATACTACCTTGCCTTTTCAGAAAAAGCTTGCTCATTTGTGGTTTCCAACATGTGCTCAGTGGGTTTTTTAAGTGGTACTGAGTTCTGTGAGAGAGGGAATGTGAACCAAAGGGGTGAGATGTAACAGAAGTGTATCTGGACTTCTACCCTGTTTCAGCCAGGGTAGCTGGGCTGCCCTCTTTTCTTTGTAGGACTTCTGTGTATGATTTTATATGAAGAAAACATTGTCCACTTTGAAAAGTACTGTCAAGGCTACTGATCTGAAAGCCCAGGAAAGGATTCAGAATGCAGAGATGGTCTCTCTGAGAAAGTTTGGTTAATCTCATTGTGAACTGAAGTGACTATTACCTTGACATATTTGTTCTTTAAAAAGAAAACACAGAAAACAAAAAGCAACCCCTTGGCAGGAATATCGAAGCTGAGATGGACCCCTAATTATTGACAGGACAGAAAGTGCATTTACGTCTCTGGCAACTCAACTTTTCATTTTGGTAGGAAAAGATGCTAAGCTTCTTTCTGTGCTATAGTCAGATTGAACAGGAAGATGTGACTTGGTGAAGTGTGAAGTTCATGTTCAGTCCAGGGGATTGGCTGAAAATGAAAACTTGTCAAATCCTCTTTTTGTTTTTAATTGTAAGGCATCAACACATTCATTCAGCCGTGAGCCTGATACCATGGAAAATGACCTCTTAACTAATTTCCTCAAGTATTTTATTTTTGTAACTTAAGTGGAAGTCTAAATGTGAGTTCTAAGAGTTATTCAGGGTGGAAAATTGAGACTTAGGATTAGGGCAATATGGACAAGGCTTATAGATTTAGATTAACACCTAAACTGTGGGGGTTATCAGACTTGCCATGCCCCATGTAGGTTTTTTACCATTATGCATTAAGATATGCTATATACCAAGAGAATTACAAAATTTATCTGTAGTTGTTGTGGGCAGAAGATTGGAGCTTATGTTTACAAATAAATTTTCAGTGTATTAGATTGGAAGGAGGATGGGATTTATTGTTGGAACAAGTATAATTTATATATATGGATGCAGTGACCAGAAGATCATCTAGAAGAGTGAGCAGCATGTGTTTAATCCAAATGTTTTATGTATTTTATCTCATTTAATTTTCATAGTGTCCATGAGATGGGTATTATTACCACTATTTAGCACGTATGGAAGCTGGTTAATTAAGCATTTCTCAAGGTTACAAACCAATAAGTACTTGAGCATATTGACCTAGTTTTTTTCTTTTATACTAAGGTGCCTCCCATTAGAAATTAATTTCTTAGAAATTAAGTCACTGGATAGAGCAAATTTTCTTATATAAAGTTTTCCTGAAAAATAGGAGCCAACTCTTTCCATATATTAGCAAGGAAAATATCACCTCTCTGATATCTAGATGTTGTGATAATTCTCATTTAGGAACTATTGATCTCAAAATCATAGTCCATATTAATTTAATTTTGTGGCTAAATTTTTGTTACTAAATACTGACTTCATTTCAAGGTTATTTTTAATCATCTGTTGGGAATAAGCAAGTAGCCAGACTATATTTTTCAAATATTAACCAGTATGTTGTTTCTCATTCCTGTGAAGGGCTAACGGCTCCTAGTTGCTCTGCATGTCTCCCGGCAATTCAAAGGCTTTCCTTTCTTCCTGTGGAAGAGGACCTTCCAGCAACGTTTTAATAATTGCACTAGTCTGAACACTAAGGTGTGTTTGATTTACCATGGTCAGCCTTGTGGAGAAGGTTTTCATGGCCTTGTGGTTAAAGATACAAGGAGAACTGTTTTGGAATTTATCCTTAAGTTATGGTGTGTCAAATGGCAATGAGCTTGTTTACCACTTACCTTGAGATCTTGTCAAATACAGTTTTGGCTCCTCAGGTCTGAATTGGGACAGAGATTTTGCATTTGTAATAGACTATAGGTGATCTCAGTGCTACCTGTTTGCAGACCACATTCTGAGTATCAAGTATTGTGTCATAGAACAGAATACCTAATGTAAGGGAACAGTGTACCCACTCAAAAGGAAGAAAAATTTCAATCCAAAGGCAGAAAGAAGTTGAATCAAAGAAATGTCATTGGAGTTGGAGAGCAAGTGGGTGTCTGGGAAGAGATTCCTTATACCCTGCCCCAGTTCATACGGAAAGAGAATTAGATGTGTTTTTTTTTTCAGATCCAGGCTCTCCCAAAATAATTCCAGAGAAGTGTTGAGTAGTAGGAAACTGAACTTGCTTTTCAGGGCAGCTCAGGTATTCTAAAGGATGGATATTCAGTAGCCTTTCTAGTAGAGAGGTGGCTGTGATAGAGGATGACTGTGCAGAACCCAGATCAGTGTGATGGAGGGAAAGCAGCTGAACAGTCCTGCCTCCTCAAGGAGAACAGTGACAGGGCTGCTGAGAGGAATGGACAACTAGGGCCAGGGGGGCTGGCTAGGAACAAGAAAGAAATCAGTATGTGACTTAGTTTGGGTCAGCAGTGGTGGCTGAGTAATTAGTGGCTCCACCCAAATGGTGACACCAGCTCCTCTGCTATGTCCTATGGATGACAGAAATGGCCCATGACCACTTTTCCAGTGTTAGGACGTTAGGTGTAGATGAGAAGATGGGAGAAAGAACAGAACCCTAAAACTTGAGAGGTTTGTGAAGCATTTAGAGGCATCCACAAATAAAGAGTTTCCCTGATGGGATGCTTGTGAAAAAGGCCGTATCCCCCTTTGGAGGGGGACGAGTCTATTTATGAGTGAGTCTATTCAAGGCTGTGAGGTATATTCTGTCGTAAAGATGGATTTTCTAGTGTTTCACCCGGCATGTCTCAAATATATTTGATGACAGAATCCTGTTAGCAAGGAACATATTTTGGGAAACACTGAACTGAGTTTTTCCGAGCTTGGAGATTCTGGGGTTTAAAATATGCCAGCTAAGGGTTGCTTAGCAACATGACAGCCACTGATTTCCCCACTAGATGGCGCCCTTGAATGAGATTTACTTTTTAATTCACCGCTTTTCTTTTTGGACACTTTCCGACAAAGCTTTCCCTGTATGTGCATCAGGAGAGTGCAGATCAGTTGTTAAATTGATTTCAAGGCCATTCTGGTAACATTTGACAAGCTATTTAAGGAAAACAGATGTAGCAATTGTTTTTAGGGACAAATATCAGCCAAGATTAAAATAATACATACTCTTTTTTTTAATTATGAGTTTGACTTAAAAAAAAGGACAATATCAATATGCCTAATTTTTTCATGTTTTGAATCAAACAGTAGTCAAAGTTGAGCTAGAATATATGTTATTCATTCTGTTGATCAACTTGAAATACTGAGTGAATATGGTTGCTGCGGGAAACTAATTTGTGTTGAATTAGAAGTGTCTTAAGCTATTACATATGCATAATTTCATAATTTCATTGGGGTCATTGCAATAGTATCACATTTAGATGACAGTTGGCTATTAGAAACTCTTACTTTTAAGACAGGCTGTGTTAAGTAGTCTCTTAAAATTGCCTTCAAAAATAATATATATATTATATATGTATGTTTATTATATATATATTATATATGTCTATATGTATGTATCTCACATCATTGTGATCCCTGGGAGTCACCCACCAACTCCCCTCCTTGGTCATTCCAGCTGGTCCCCTCCCGCAGTTGTGTACTTTCGTTTGGTTGTCCATATATTAGTCAAACCATTTGGTTTCTGTCTTTTTCCTTCTGACTTGTTTTTGTCAGTATGATTTATTCTAGGTACATCTATGTTACCAAAAAAAATCATCAACTTTGTCTTTTAAAAATATGGAATGCTTCACAAATTTGCATGTCATCCTTGCGCAGGGGCCATGCTAATCTTCTCTGTATCATTCCAATTTTAGTATATGTGATGCTGAAGCGAGCACTCTAGTTTTTTGATTGGCTCCTTATTAAAAATAATTTGTTGTCGGACTTTAAGATGTTGCTTTCTGTGAGTTAGGTGGTTAGCCTGTCTTCCACTGGGTCTCACTATCGTAAGCTGAAGCTCTTTAATACTCCCACCCCCACTGGACCCCTTGCTTAGAGTTCCTGGAATTTCACCCTTTGGTTTAAGTGTGCTCAGGAGTTTTGGAAAATGAATTCAACTTTACAAATAATCATGCTTCAGGTTTGTTCAACTGATGGATGTTTACTTATTAGAAATATGTGCCTTTTTAATGGTGGAAAGAGAACTTTAAAAATATAATGAGGAAACTTCCTGTACAGCTTCCTGAATTACCTACAGTCTGTGTGTGTGTGTGTGTGTGTGTGTGTGTGCGCGTGTGGCGGGGGAGGGTGGTGCTGGAAGTGAGAAGTCAAACTCTTATTGGAGTCTTACCTTGCTCTTTCAGTACTACTTTTTGATGCTATAAACTTTGTAAGTCCATTTAGATGTTACTCCAATATAAAATTCTTTCTGAACCCCAAGTAGCATCCCAAGTACATTACAATATTACAATTTTCACACTTCCTGAAGGTAAGTTGTCTAAATTGTGTTTTCGTAGTGTGACTCTTAGACCTGCAGCTATCTCTGTATATTTCCTCTTAGCTTTTTCCTTCATGATTTTCACTGTGAAATGGGTGCTAGATTTTTAGCATGGTAGGGTATAAAACCATTTGTGTGCGAGCTCTTTATTTATAATATTTGCTTAAGATTGATGCAGGGCTGGGTGTGGTGGCACTTGCCTGTAATCGGCAACCTAGGAAGCTGCAGCCGGGGCCAGGGATCATGGTTCGAGTGCCAGCAAGGGCACATAGTGAGACCTAGTCCCAAAAAAATAGCTGGGTGTGGTGGCATGCACCTGTAATCCCAGCTATCTGGGAAGCTGAGGCTGGGGATTGCTTGAGTTTGTGGTACCTTGGGCAACGTGAGCCTGCGGTTCCACAGGCAAAAATAGCAAGACCTGGTCTAAAAAAAAAAAAGAAGTTTGATGTGATTTTTAATGGAAATGACAGCTGAAACATATAATAGGAACCCTGGTCAGTCTGTATTGAGTGCTCATTATTCCAGGTACTGTGCTAAGCATTTTTAGGTATATCTCATTTGATCTTAACAGCAACCTGTAAGGGATAGATGCTATTTCTGTGGTATTTTCAGGTGAGGGTTAGAAAGGTTAAGTTATTTAACTAATATCATGTAAGTGACTGAACAAAGACTATAGATCTCACCTCTCATTCCTTATGTTTTTTTCTATTGCCTGAGTGAAATGTTTTGTGGAATATGCATATGAAGCCCTGTAAGGTTGAGGCAGGCGAGGCCAAATGGCCATAAGGTAGCAAGAAATTTTAGGATAATGAGCACTGCACTGCCAATTTTGCTCTCAGCTCTAGATACCAAGATTTCTTGGCCTGATGGCTTCATATTCAAAAATGTTTGGCCATGTTTCCCAAACACTGAGTTACTATACTTTGCATTAACAGTGCTTGGCTTTGTTTTTTATTCAGAAAGCCCCTCCAGGCCTCTGTAATGTGCTAAAAAAGATCTTGTCTAAAACTCATGAAAATAAATAACATAAAACTGTTCTGAATAAATTTGAGTTAAGTGAACAGACCCCTTTTCTGTATATGCGTGTTGCATACATACAGTTGTGTGCACCCGTGAACACATGTTCTGTCGCTGGGCCTAGGACCAATATCCTCCATAGTGAAGGACATATCAGAATTTCCATATAAATTATTTTAGGGGTTTATAACTAAAACTGTAAAAAAATTCAGTCTGCCTGGAACATACTTTATTGTGTTTGCAGGATTAGTTATTGCTAGAAAGTGTGCTGATGAGAGCATATCTTTGTCTTAGTAGTTGGGGGTGGTGCAAACGTTCTTGTAATTGTTGGGAAGGATGGGAGAGCTATTGAGAGTAAATTAGGAACCTCAGTTTCAAGTGACGGAGTAGGACCTCAGCTGGATTCCAAATCCTGAGGGACACATGTGAAGTTTAATCTTCAACTTGCATGTTAATTATAAACAGGAAGTTTGCACAGTATGTCATTGAATCCTATGAATAGTTTCGGTAAAAAGAAGGCATCAGGAATGAAAAAATTATTAAACAGAGGCAAACAGGTTTATTTTTACCTTTAAGACCAAGAATCAACCCAAATCTCTTCTTCCAGAAAACCTGTAATAATTACAAAAATATAATGAGTGCTTTCAGACAGTGTGCTGTGCTCTTTACAAGAATTCGCTTATTTATTTCACTGAACATCTTTGTTTTACAGATGAAGAAGCTGAAGGTTAGAGAGAGAGGAAGTAACCTCTTTGAGGTCACAGAGCAGGAGCTAGTGGAAGGCTTCTGGGCTTTGGGAGCCTTTATTCTGCCTGACATGTACTCAGTATTTGCTGATTCTCCTGGCTGCACTGACATTTTTTTTCCAGTTGTTATCAGCCCTATGGCTCATGAGAAAGATCCAAAAAACTTATAAATTCAGGCACAACTAATAAACTGAGAGAACTGAAGTGCACAGCAAAGGGGTGGGGGTGGGGTGAGGTGGAAATGGAGGTCGCAAAACAGAATACACATGAACACATGGAAATTGGTGACTATTCCAGGTGATATGGTGACAGAGGACTGTGGGTACTACAATGATGTGAAAAAAGTAGACAAAATAAGTTATAATTAAAATATTAATAAACAACAAAATAGCAAGACAAACAAAAATGTAGGCACACAAGTCCTAACCCATATAGATAAAACCAGAATCATTGGCAACAAGACCCAGGCAGTTCTATGCTTGGAGTGGGCTGGCTGAGAACTCCCTGCTTGATTCTTGATCAACTTCAATATTTGTGAAAAAAATCAGTTATTTCTTAAATAAAAACTCAGTTAACTCATAATCTAGTCACTTAAAATTCTTATCAATTTGTATGGACCAGCCAAAAGTTTGCCTTTGCAAAGGATTTGATAAGTAAACTAACAGATTACACTGGAGCATAAGGTCAACATTTGTCCTGTTAGAGAACACAGGCATCTTTCAAACATAATTAGAAAACTATATTCTTTATAAACAAATTGATAGGTACATTTTAATGCCCATTAAATAAAGTTAACACCCTTAAATAGACTTAAATTTTGTTAATCTACAACATTTTATTAGCCTGATCACCTACTTTTAAAAATAACTGTTTCTAAGAAAGTTGTTTTATAATTCTAATTTTTGATGTAGGAAGCATGAGTTCTCTTCACCTGTCGTCATATGTCATTGCGATGTGATTTGCTCTCTGAGTCTCCTTAATGACATTTAGTAGCTGGGTGATTTGCTTCATCCAGGAGACTTCAAATTTCTTAAAAAGCAAGGATCTCATCCTTTATATTTTTAGTATTCGTGCCAGTTTCTGGTGCTTTGTGCCTTGCAGGTGCTCTGTGAATGCATGCTTTTTACCATGGCAGTGCCTGATTTGGCAAAACAAAACTTCACTTGAGAAAAACATGGGCCTACATTCAGCCTGAAGGCATCAGATGACTGGTCATAATCATGTGTGTTGTTAATGACCCACTTCCATGGGATTGGTCCATGCCAAAGTCACGTCAGTTGTTAAATAGTTGAATTTTACTCCTGAGAAGATGCAACAGTTCCTTCAGTGGAAGTGCTATACCCTTGAGTGTGTGCTGAGTGTTGGATGGCTCCATGTAACAAAATTGGGAAGACAGTGAAAGAGCCTATACTTGGATTATTGCTATCAATTTTGTGCATTTCCAGAAAAGTGAATTGGTATAGTAGTTAAAAACTTAGGTTCAGTGGACTCAGGCTCAGTCCTTTAGTAGCAGTGTGGCCTCAGACAAGACACTTGGAATAGGTGAGTTGACTCATAGACATCATTGGACTTGTGGATAGTCAATTGTGAACTTTAATATGTTACCTTTTACTATTAAAGTGGAACTAATAAGTTTAGAGTAGTGGTTATAATTCTGCTCTCCCCTCTGGGGACATTTGTCAATGACTGGAAATGATTTTGGTTGTCACAATGTGGAGTGTGTGTGTTGGTGCTACTGTCATTTACTGGGTGGACACCAGGAATGCTGCTAAATGTCTGAAAATGCCCAGAACAGCCTTCCAAAACTAAGAATTACTTGACTTTTAATGTCAGTGCTGTCAAGATTGAGAAACTTAGCTTAGGGCTTAGTAACTGCATGTAAGTGAAATAACTAAGGAAAGTTGAAATAATAAATTGCTCTGCTATATCAGGGGAAGGAAATTCATGCAAATGATGCTTTCATTTGAGAAACTGAGGAATGGACTTACTGTGATGACAGGAACCCACCCACCTATGACATAAGGTGGAATAAGCTAGAGGAAGCTATGGGGCTGCTGTTTGGTGGTTAAACTCTTATAAAGCATGATCCTCCAGCCACTTCTGAGTGTACTTTGTAATAAATCTTTCAGATGTTAGGGGAACTTTTGTTGCTTTTCAGATAAGATGAAGGTGTGTATTCATAACATGTTACACACAAACACAGGTCTGGTAAGTTGTATAGAACTGCATAAAGTTCTATACAAATGCATAACCAGCAGAACACTGGTGCTGCACTGATGTGTACAGGTTCCCTTCTGTAATGCTCAACACAACAAGGTTAAGCAATTAAAGAATGAACAGTGGTACTTCCCATAGAGAGCTGAGTTCACATTTTGCTTTGTACTTCCTTTGCTAGAAATTAATTGGTTCTGAAGACTGGTGTGAAAATGGTTTCTAGTGCTCTAAAATGAACAGAACATTTATTTTAATGTATTAGATATATATTTGACTTGTTTTATAAATATTAAAAGCATTATAAATATTATTTAGAAGAGAAGCCCATCTCTTTGACTTAGGAACCCAGGCATTTCACAGTTGGATCTCAACCTTGCCTGTTGAGGCTTTTCTCCTAGCATATATCTCTCCCTCACTGTACACTCATATCTGAATGATGATAATGGGTCGTCAATTTTAGTGGCCATTTTTCTGCCTCTAGAGAGAATGTGTCTTGCTCCCAGAGATATCGTGGCACAGAACAGGTACTCAGTAAACATTTGCTGCCTGTATAATACTAGCTCTCGTTGTAGGGCATGGGCCAATATGCCTAGCACTGTGACTCTGTGCCTTTCTTCCTCCCTCATTCAGCAAACTTTTCTTATTGAAATTTAAACCCTCCTTCACAAGACTTTCTTTTTTCTTCTTCAGTCCCCTGTTCAATCAAAATCAACACTCTCTCTTCAGGATCCCAAAGGACTGGTTCTTCTTTGGCTTGCCTTTTGTTAAAACCGATCATGATGATACCCTTATCTCTATATTGTATGTAACTCAACTAAAGGATCCAGGGCCTTGGCCTGCAGTTAGTACCTAAGCCCTGACTGAATAACTCAGTAGGTCTTTCATTTGTTATCAACTGATGTTGTTTGCAACTAGGCTGCTGTTAGCTATTTACTATATATTTCCTTAGAAATGAACCTAAGGAGATTAGTTCTAAGTAGATTATTAGCTGCCTGAGTAAGGGGACTGTGTCTAATTCTATTTGATGGTTCCTTATCGTAGAGAACATGCCCAACAGATGTCTGGGGAATTATTGATGTTTTGAGTTACTAGTAGGGGCCTTATGCTTCTTTTTAATGTAGTGCTGTTAGATGAAAGATAATTGATGTTCCCCATGAACTTAATCAAGGAGGTAGATGGTGTCACTCTGTGTATTGGTCATGCAGCTAGCATGGCATTAATTAACTAAAACTGGAAATGTTGGTAAAACGCGTATGAGGAGCTTCCCCTAGAAATGAAAATTAGCCTGAATAAGACCAAATGTGAAATGGTATGTGTATCAGAAAACTTTTAAACTTAATCTAGAGGTATAATACTCTTAGATCACTAAACTCTACCAGTTAATACCTACCTTCATTTTATTTTACTCTCTGCCAGTGCTGCTTGGGAGAGTGAAGCCAGTTTATGTTATGGCCTCTGCCTAGAACAGTGTTCTAGTGTGTGCTCAGCAACCTTGTTCTTGAAGGACCAGGTAACAAATATTTCAGGAGCCGCCAGCCATTCAGACTCTTACAGTGATTCACTTCTGCCATTGTAGCATGGTGGCAGTGACCAAAGCAAACGAGGTTAGTTGTTCTTAGTTCAACTTTACTTGTAGAAATGGTGGCCTGGTTCAGTCTGTTGACCCTGCTGTAGCATGTGGGTGAGTGTGGATATACGTGCATATGAAATGCTTTTAAAACAAGTGTTGGGGCATGTGCTTTTGCTGCTAATATTGTAGGAATTTGGGTGGGAGAGAGTTTGGATCAGAGCAGTAGGGCGGAGGTTTGATGACGGGGCCATCTACTTGTCTTTATGGTCACATGCGTGGAAATTTTCTTTTTTTGAGATTAGGTCTCACTATTTTTGCCCATGGAACCACAGGCTCTCGTTGCCCGGGGTACCAAAGACTCAAGCCATCCCCAGCCTCAGCTTCCCAGGTAGCTGGAATTACAGGCACGTGCCACGACGCCCAGCTATTTTTTGGAATTAGATCTCGCTACAGGCCACAGGCAGGACTCGAACTGCTATCCCTAGCCCCGGCCACTTCATAGGCTGAAGCTTACAGGCATGAGCCACCGTGCCCAGCCGAAATTTTCTTATATTCTACTTTCCTACCAAGTAAGTTACTTGTAAAGTCATTCATTTTTTAATTTATTCTATGAGTATTTGCTAAGTGGTCATTAGACACAGTGTTCATTTTAGTTCTTTGAAGTTTCATAAGTGGTTGTGTTAATAGTTTATTTTGTGCATTTTTGCATCTTTGAAATTGGGATGCATCTCATAGTTGATGGTATTATAATATTTTCCTTTCTTTGTGGATACAAACTGAAATGTATCTTGATTATGACTTAGATTCCAAAGAACTGTAGAGGCTGTTTCAGCACAGCCTCATATTTTCTAGTACAGGGTCATTTGCTTTATATATTTTAGTTTTTACGTCGACATTTACTCAGCAACTTACTAGACAGAAAGATTTTTGAAAACATTTTAAATAAAGACAGGAAATGCTTTTTTCTCTTAAAATAATACTGTTAAGTCCCGACAGAGATTGGTTACTTTACATGTCTCAGTTAATGTTCTGTTAAATAAACTTCTCATGTCAAACATGATTTTTCTTGTGCTCTTTGATGCTTTTGGCCCATTTCACAGATTTTTTTCCATAAAGGCAAAAGAGGAACCAAAATTTCAGAAATATCTTTTTGTGGCCTAGTGAAGAACTGGTCACAGTCCTTTGTATCTATTACTTCTAACTTCTTGTTAGAAGTATACAAAGGACTGTGACTTCTTGTTAGAAGTATAGGATTTAAGAACAGGTGTTGGGATATATGTTTCTCCCCCGTTTATCTTATTTTTATTTTATTGCTCTCAGATTTTCTGAAACTATGAAGTTCTTTGTTCAGGACTGACCCATTTAGGAGAGTTTGAGGAAGTTTGTAAAAGGTTTATTCCCTTCCCCCTCTTTTCTGTCTGTGTAAATCAATGAATGTGGACTATGAAGAAACTCACACTCAAATTGTATAAAACTCTAGATTTCATTGCTATGCATTTGTTTTCTACATTCAAGGAGGAGTTTCCATTTGTCTGTGCTTATGATTTACAGTAGCCAGAGATATATTTCAGCCAGTTTCATGATGTATACGACATAATATAAAAACATTATTTATGCCTCTGATCGGAAGGGGAAAGCTGTTTTTTATACTATGCTTATGGCTTAAGCAGCTTGCATAGTAAGCACATCTGTCTTCGTAATCTGTCTAACAATATCAGAAAAATTAAAACTCAGATTAGTTTCACAATTGACATCTATAAACATTTTTAAGTTAATGTGTCTGAGTATTAGTGGTAAGTTCTCCTCAGTTTTTGTAGTCTTTGGCTCCATTTGGTATGACTTTAAAGTTATTGTTTGAGTGCTGAATCTTGAAATAAATCTCAACATAGATTTTTTCCTCTTGTGTATTTCAGAAAAGGTCTTCAATGCATGAAGGTGGTTAAATATTAATTACAAATTGATAATTAGAGATTATCAATCAACTGTGATTCTTCTACCACATAGGGAATTTTAGGGTGTGGTAGTTTGTGTGTGTGTGTGTGTCCCTAACCATTTCAAACCATAGTTTAAACTTAATGACATTCTTTTTATGGGCATGCAATCTGAGAGGTTGGAAAGGGCAAACCAGAAGCTACAATTCATTCAAAGATTTCTTCTTGAAATAACTCTGGGAAATAAAATTTATTTTATTTTACTTTTCTGACATTTTGATCCGTAGTCAGACGCGTTATCCATTGCACCACTGGCCCAGCCTTTTCTGACATTTTGAATCGCATTTTTTTTCCTTGCTTTTCCTTAAAGTACCTAGGTGAAAATACAGTGGTTTTTTTTTTAGATCAGGTCCAAACTATAAAACAATTTGCGGGGCCAGGTAAAGTGCTAGTCTACAGATCCAATATCTAAGTATGGTAAGGGCCTAGTCAAGTTATACCTTCCCCTTTTCTGGACACTGGTGCCCAGCGTCTGGAGACGACAGCAGCTTCAGCCTTTCCCGTGGCCTGTGAGACCCTGTGGCCATCTGGGCATCCTAGAGTAGGGTGGGGTTGGAGCTGAATCCAGAGCCAAGGCTTCTGGGCCTGCTGAACCCTAAGTGGACATGATCTGCCCAAACACCCCAGGTACGGGGGGTTGGGCAGATCCTTGACCCCCTGGTTCGACTTGCTAACTTAGATCCATCTGATCATGTTCTTTGAGTAATGTGAAGGGAGGAGCAGAGTGATCTGGGGAATATTGCCTACCTAGGCTCCCATTCTGTACTTGGTTTCAAAGGCCAGAGGTTATGGTTCATTCTCTCATGAGTTCTCAGCTCAGTATTCTGTGTCCTGAGGATCAAGTTAAGCTAACATTTCCCTCCCATTGGTTCAGGCAGTTACAAAACATCCTTACATGATTGGATAAAACTACATTTTGTAGTTTATTATGTGCTTGGCCCTCTGAAATGTCTGACCCAAGACAAGGACCCTTCTAGGGGCTCTCGTCTAAGAGAGGATAAGGGGCTTGAACAATATTATGGAGCTAACTAGTGGTTTAGCCAGGTGATACCTTCTCTAGAAATGACACATTTGTTTCATCTACCTTATAATTTATAAACATGCTTGCTTCTGATAAAATGCAAAACCAGGAAGGAAATGAAAAGGCAGAAATTATTTCAATAATATATTACTCACATCATCATTATCTCATCTTCAATTTTCTTTCTCCACTGAACAGGGAATCCTTAAAACTCACATGTATGTCATGACTCTGAAAGAAAGAAAATCTATCAAAACATTCTCCTGTAAGAAATTTTCTGTTTCTTAGCGAATTCAGGTGTGTGAATCACTTCCTTCTGTCCTGTCACAGAAAAAATAAAGCAATGTGACTTTATAGTTCAGCTGAGAGGGCCAGGATTGGTGGTTTCCAGGGAAGATCGCTTATCATGGAGAACAGCTATATTCTTAAATAGATTTCTGCATAGATATTTCCGGAACAGTTTGCAGATGTGGACTGCATTCCCAAGAAAAGACTTTTACAGTGACTGACATCCTCAAAACCTTCCCAGAAAAAGGCAAATGCGTCCTTCCTCAATTTCACGTATGCTTTCTCCCTGATCAAAAGACTGATTTATCCATGGTGGCACCTGAAAAATAAATTTCTTAACAAGGTTGCTTCACAGTAAAGATGAAAGTACAAGCAAGTATTAGACAGGCCAACTGGAAGGGCTGGAGTGAGGATTTTATATTTCTTCTAGCAATAAACACATGTGGAGCACAGGAAGGGTGATGCCGTCATCTGGTGGTGTGATGGAGATTCCCAAGGATGCTGGAAAAACACCAGGTTAATGAAGTATAAAGTATGGCATTAGGTACAGGCACTGTTTTGGGGGTTGGGAGTCTGTTGGTGGGAATAAAATCTTAAATATCGTTGGTCTCAATAATCTGGGAGAGTGGACAGATGGACTTAGGTTTGGAAATGACAAGCTAGGTTTACTTTTACCTCAAATGCTTAACCTGGATGTCCTCTGAGAACTGACCCCTCATATATTTTGTGTGTTGACTTGTTTTAATATTTTTACCAACGTATGTATTGGTGGTTTACTTAAGTATTTGTATGTAACATATGCCTGTTTCTACATTGATCAGAGGGATTAAGTTGTTTACATGTGTGAGTCTATCCATGGGCTGTGATTTTTGCAGGGCAGTATTTAGTCATTTGTTTTTCTCTCCATTCCCAACAGAATTAATGAAGCTTTGTAAATAATTGTCACTTGGCAGAGGTTGGTTGCATGGAACTGGAACATCAAGGTCTCCTTCAGTGGAAAGATCAGACCTGTCTACATATTCTTACCTCTGAGGGTCCAAAAATGCCTTAAAAAAATAGAACCCAACACTTGAGAAGCTGTTAGCAAAAACTTGGCTTACAGCGGCCTTGGATTTGAAACAACTCCCAAAATATATCATTTTACAATGCAAGTTCTAAAAAAAAAACAAACACAAGATGCAAATTTAAAAAAAAAAATCAAGAATGCCTTTCTGCACAGAGAAGTCACTGTCCTTTCAAAGGGAAAAATATTACAGTGGAATCTACTCAAGAAGAGCATTTGTTGTTCCCAAGGAAACAGTCTGCTCAGCAGATGGCCTTCACATTTAGGGCCCTGATAGTCTCAGGGTTGGAAACTCTCAGCCTGAAATGGAGAGAAAGGAAAGTTGATGTTCTGGGTATGTGCTCTGCAAATGGAGATGGTTTTTCAAGTGTTATTTGAAAAAAAATAGGACAATATTATCTGAAGCTCTGAATTTATATATAGTCCTCTGCTGCTTTGGTATGTGCTTAGTCAAGAATGTTTTTAAGTAAGGAAACATGAAGTAAACTAAAATAATTAGCAAAGATTTCTGGGAATGTAAGAATGCTCTTATATTCCTATATACATTATTCTCTATGCCTTGATTGCATTTTCTACAAATTTTTTTAAATCAAGATTGATTCATCTTTCAGATCCCAGTTTCATGGTCACTTCCACAAAGAAGCCTTCCTTAGATTATGAGACCCAGTTTGGTCTTCCTTTTAAAACAATTTTATATCATTCTATAATAGAGCTTGCAACTGTATGCCCATAGGAGCCAAGTGTGAGATGTAAGATGATATGAATGTTGATAGCAGACCCATTTGTGATGATAGAAGTGTTCTGTATTTGTCTGGGTTACTTTGGTAGCAACTGGCCACATGTGATTATTGAGGACTCAGTGTTTGATTAGTGCAACTAAGGATCTGAACTTTCAGTTATTTAACTTTTAATCAATTAAAACAAATTTAAATGCTAACATGTGGCTAGTAACTACTATATTGGACAGCTCATGTCTGTAAGAGAAATAATAGTATAAATGTGATGACAAATGTTGACTAGAACTTGGGCTCCATGTCAGGGAAACAGAAGGGAGTGCTGTGGACTATGGAAAACAAGAAGTCTTATTAAAAAAGGGGGAGATGTTACACAAATCTAACCATTTTTTAAAAAATCAAATAGAAAATTCTTATTGTGAAATTTCCTTGTTAAAAAGTGTAGCAACTATCTAAAATTCTTGGCCAGATTTTTCCCCATGTGTAGTCATTTGACAACTGCTACAACTTCTTCATGCAGTTATTTGTTTAATTTTGTCTCTCCAGTACAATGTACTATCCACGTGGGCAGGATCCTACCTGTCTTGTTCACTAATATGACTCAGTACTCAGCTTAGTATTGAGTAGTCTCTCAGTGATATCTGTTGAATGATTGTTAAATGCTTAAGATAGAAATAAATCAAGAGAGGGAGAGAAGGCCAAATCTAAGACATAAGAGACAGAGAATTTAGACTTTGGATGAAACACAACATGCTTTTCTGCATGGATAAGCAGTTGTCTGGAAGGTAGAAACCCTTCTGGATATAACTGAGTACATGATGGTAGATTTAAGTAGAGAGAACAGATTTTATACAAATGTATTATGTGGCCTTTAGTATGCCTGCTTCCCTGAGAAGGAGGAGAGGTGGCATATACCAAAGAATTATGGACAGAAGGAACTCTTCATGAAAGCATTTATTCTGCTATAAACTCTAGAGAATATCAGGAAGAATCAGTTGCTTGAAGGCTTTAAGGAAAACTACTGCTCTTGCTACTTGTCATGGTGTCTGTATCCTAACTGAAACCTTTTCTGAACCCAGCTGAAACTTAATTCTCCAAACCACCTGCATATCCAAAAATCCTAGGGCTCATGGTCCATAATTTGTTAAGATCACGAAGACCTTTGATGTTAGCAGTAGTCTATCTCATGGAAATGTATTTTGGGAGTGTTGGTATAAAACATATGAAGTTTAACTGAATTAAATTCTCTGCTGTCCAGTTTTCAAATTGAGTTTATAAAAGAGCCTGTTCAAAGGAAATGGTGTCCTCTGTTGCTGTATATGCCATTTTACTACATTCCACAGCTACCTATTAAGGCAGTTACTTTGAATTGAGCAAATTATCAGAGATGTCTAATGTGTAAGAAATTATTCCAAAGAAGTGAATGTGTTTATTTATTTGATTGCTTTGCCTTGTCTATAGATGAGTTTTCATAGTGATTCTTTAAGATATATATAGAACTACAATTAATTCGCATTCCTTTTATTGTTCTTAGCACTCATATAAGAAAAGAAGTATATTAAAAACCAATTTTAGGCAGAACTGTAGCCTCCATGAGGAAGTAGACACCCTAATCCCCCAGGTCTGTGATTATGTTATCTTATGTTGCCAAAGGAGCTCATCAATTTGATTAAATTAAGGATTTTATGATGGGGTGATTAACCTGAGGTATCCAGATGAGCCCAATTCAGTCTCAAAAAATCCTTGTGAGTGAGAAAGGAGGGCAAGAGAGTCAGAGCCAGAGAAAGAGAGGTGATGATGGAAGCAGATGTCAGAGTAATGTGATTGCTGGCTTTGAAGATGGAATGTGCCTAACAGCCCAAGAATTCATGCAGCCTCTAGAAGCTGGAACAGACAAAAGGAAAGGATTCTCCCCTAGAGCCTACAGAAGGAATGTGGTCCTATTAACACTGTGCTTTTTAACCTGTGATATTCATTTTGGGTCCTTTTGGATCTTGCCTCTATAGCTATCAGAAAATTTGTGGTTTTAGTCATTACATCTGTGCTTATTTGTAAGAGCAGCTCAGGAAAATTAATAACTGATGAACAAAATCTGTTTACAAATGATGACTTTATTCTTCACAACATACTTTTTGACATGTGGTCTAATATGTAAATTCATTCATTTAGTAATGGCTCCTACCATATTCAGGTACAATTCTAGGTACAAGGGGATTCACTGGTGAGTAAACTTCATCTTAGTCTATGCCTTCAGAGAGCTGCCTTCCATGGAGACAAGCAATAAGCAATTGTATACTCTATAAGTGTTTAGTTGGATATGCGTCAAAAACATGCAAATGCAAATGTGTTATCAGAAGGGGTGGTCAGGAATGGCTTTTCTGGGGATGTGGTTTTCAGGTTAAGCTCTGAATACTGAGAGGTAGTTAGCAGGGAGAGGGAGTGAATGGCAGAGAGCATCCTGGTAGCAAGGACAGAATAAGTAGAGCCTTGAGGCGGAAGTCTCCTGCACCTTGGAGCAACTAAGGGATACTGATGTGGATGAAAGAAATGGTGCCAGAATGAGACCGGCTGAGTAGCCTTTGGATGCCATCACAGTGAAAGGTTTTAAACTGAGAAGGAAGCAAATTCTGTAGTTCTGTGATCCCCATCATACCTATGAGGGGGAGAAAAGATCAAAGTATATGAGAATAAATGATAAGTAGACCTATCATACATCTTCCAGATGGGAATATTACTTAGTGCAGGAGGGAGAGCTGCTGACAGTTCCTGGACCTTAACTAGGACTGCCCCAAGCAAATCAGACACTAGAAGGGAGGTGAGTGGGAATAGTCATGGCCTGGTTCATGTGGTAACTGTGAAGATGGTCCTTTTGAGATTCCCACTGGAAGAGCATACCATCTTTTTTCTTGGCCTCTTTTACTCATTTTGATATAGATTGATGTTTTTTGTTAAGTGATTTCAAACAGGGCCACTTGCTTTATGCATTAAGCTCTGTAAACAGGCTTGAAGATTTCTATCTGTCCTTTGTTCTGCTGAATTTGGGTAATGTGTGGAAATGCCACATGCAAGCAGGTACCCCATGAAGCAAAAAGCTGCATGCCAGGACCTTGAAACCCTGGTTAGTCTGGGTTTGAGCGGGAGTTTTCTTAGCCTCTTAAGTTTTCATGGCCATTCCTATTGAGTGTTTGAGGATGCTGAACACAAGTTGTTGGTCTCTGGCAGTGATTTCCCACAGGAAGCACTGTGCAGGAATTCCGCCAGACTGCCTGTAAAGCCTCCATTGTGGATCTTCCCTTTCTGCCTGTTGCCTGCTTATCTGGAGTGAATAAGAATTACTTACATGTATGTGGTCTCTGTCACCCACTTTCTCCCAATCATGTGGACCTCAAGAAAGTTTTCTACTTGGCACCTGGCATTGTAACTTGTATCTACACTTAAATTCTGCATTCTGAAAGAATGCTCTGATTCTGGTATTAGCTTTATTATATTCTCTGCCTGTTAACTATGATGCAAAGATCTAGTTTTTATGCATCTACTTTTGGGGGTCTTGACTGTGCTCCTGCTTTAGTAGTCTCACCTTGTACTGTACTCCCAAGGGCATTTTCCCATTTTTGGTTCATTTTACAGGTGTTTACTGTCTTGGGATGCATTTTCACTCTTACAGAGCCATTTCAGGACTGATTTCCCAAGGGCAATGGAAAATGTTTTCCCTCTGTGTTTGGAATGATATTTGTTTGTTTGTTTGTTTTTTCCACTGTCACACCCCTCAGCTCCTGACTTTGACATCCTTAAGGCAGAGGACAAAGGGAAGAATATATTTCACACTAATAGCCTCACCCAGAGCATGCTCTCACTGAAGTGTGGATGCAAATTGATGAAGTGGCATAATTTTGAATGTGTATTTGATAAAATAGAGCAATTTTTACTAAATTCCATTATTTCTCTTATTCCCAATTACAATATAGTTCTTAAAAGAAATACTAAAATCTATTTTAAAATGATTGTTTTCATAATTAGACTGGTTCACCTTACCTTTTTAATAAATTACTTAGATTTTTCTGGGTTGTCAATTTTTAGTCTATTTCTTGTGACTATTGCTTATGTCGAGGCTTGACAATGTAATTGTCAAAGTAATTGTGAAAACATTAACAAAGTAATTGTGAATTTATTTTTGAGTGTCTGTACTACACATATTCTGAGCTTCTCTTAAGTTTTCCTTTTAGGGAAAGCTTTCAGAAGTGTGTGGTTTTAATGTCCATGAATTCCTGGAAGTTCTGAATGGTTTAAAAATGATTCACACTGTAAATATATAGGGATGGATTTGAAAGTCATATGTCAAATCTTGCCAGCATCATTGGCCATCAATCATTACCTTGCTGGAAGTATATAAAAGAGATTAGTATTCATGAAAATCTTCTTACTACGACTTGGACATAGTTGCCATTCTTACAGCCATAGGGATCTGGTTGTGCTTCTCAAGCAAGCAGCATCAGTATCACCTGAGACCTTATTAGAAACCCAAAGCTTTGGTGCCCACCCTGGACATTCTGAATCAGAGATTCTGAGTTTGGATACAGTGATCTACATTTTTAGTAAATCCTCCAGGTGATTCCCATTCCACTAAAATTTCATAACTATCACATTAGAACATGGGGGAAAATATCGTTGACATTCTCCTGTCTTGATATGTGAGACTTGGAATAAACCTTGTTTTTTTTTTTAGCCTTTTCTTGCTATTGCTCTAGGAAGGCACCATCCTGAAATCTGAGAATTGCAAACCTCACTGCTATATCTGAACGGAAGATTTTACTATTTATTTATGGCATTAATTAGTTCTCTCTTGCCTCCTTTCCTAATTGAAATAAGTTTGCTGATAGCAAGATTTATTTTTCATTCTGTCTCTGACAGCATTGCACTAAAATTGCAGCTGGTCAAAATCCTGGTTATGATGCTGTGTACAGAGGTTCAGTGTATTTGAAGAAGAGCACTGCTGTGCTAGGAAGCAAGTAGAGCTGGGAGTAGGGAAGGATTCCCTCACAGTTCTGTAGCTAGTGACTGACCTGGGGTACATCCACATTTCCTACCAAGATCTGTTCCTTTTCACCCCCCAAAACCCTTTTAAGTCTGTTCTCTTCCCTCACAGTATTCACGAACTGTCACATGGCACCAAATAATTGCTGCTCTTTAGACCTCTCTCTAAAGGGAACTGGAGATACTCAAGACATAGGAGTAAAACAAGGTTTAATGAAATAATGTGTCTGTGTATATTTATTTACATATATAACCTCAAACTTTTGAGGCTGGCTGTAGAGTTGCTAATGTTTATTTTTTCCACCTTAGGAAATTAAAAAAAATTACAACTGTCATTAACAACCTCCCTCCCTTTCAATCCCAGTTTTTTCTACTTTTTTTCAACACTTAATTTCTTGGTGTTTTCATTCAGTTTATGACTTTGAAACCCATTTATATCTTTGGCCCTAACCTCACCTTTGAATTCTTGAATTGCCTCATTCGTTGCCAGTTCACCTTTCTGCTTGCATGTCTAATAGACATTGCAAATACAGTGAGTGCCACCTATGTTCTCAAGTCTCTCAGTTCTCTTGGTTTTCTTTCAACGTTGCCCATATGATACTTAGGACAAAAATCTAACCATTATCTATTGACCATTCTCACACTTCTACCTGAGTCATGAGCAAAATGTGTTGCCTCTGCTTTCAGCATATATCTGAAATTCAGCCCCTTCTTACCACCTCTTCTGTCTTCTCCTAGCCTAGACCACCACCATCATATCTCACCTGCATCATTTAGTGACCACTGGATCACTTGCCATGCTTTTTACATGCTTTCTACCTGCTGCAGCAGGTCCTCTGTATAGCTATAAACAATCCTTTAAAAGTGAGACCATGTCCCTCATCTGTTCAAACTCTTCCATGGATTTCATCTCATCCAGAAAGAAAGCCAGAGGCCTTCATCTGCAGCAAGTCATTTGGGCATCATATCATCTGACAGGCTGTGATAGGCAGTTCACCTCTGTGGTATTCTTTCTTAATTCTGTAACACCAGGCTAACCATGAAGAAAATGTAGGGGCTCATGTGAAAGGAGATGCTATATCATATCATGATTAGTGTTCTTTCTTTGGTGCATGGCTAGTTTCTTAGCCTCCTCCAGAGACTGGCTTATATGCCCAGCATAGAAAAGGGTTTCCCTCCTAATTTCCTTCCATAGTCCTACTCTTTATTGTCTTATTCTGTTTACTTTTCTTTGTAAACTTGTGTGTATGTAAAAAAATGTTTATCTTTCTCCTTCCACTTAGATGAAACAGGTATTTTATTTACTCTATTCTCAGAATAATGGCTGTCATAGAGAGATGATGTTTGTGGGATGAATACTAAGCTTCTTAAAACCTTAGAGTGAACATCCAATCTCAGAAGTGATAGTCCTTTAAATTAATGAATTTAGCTTTCTGAAAAAATTAAAAAATTAAAGTTGTTTTCATTTGTTTCACTGTGGACAAGTGAAATCTTGATAGCAGTTTGGTACAGAAGGGATTTTTGAAGGCACAGGGCTAGGATGTTCTTCTTTCAGAGGAAAATGATACCATGTTAGTCTAAACCCATACTCTCCAGTTACCAGTAGCCACCTGTGATTGTTTAAATTGAAATTAATTAAAATTAAGTAAAATTAAAAAGCCAGTTCCTTCATCAGATGTCTCAGTAACCATGTGGCACATAACTATCACACTGGAGATGGAACAGCTGTGCTCATAAAGTGTTGTATAAGCAGTACAGTTTTAGACAGACAAGTCTTTGTTTTTATGCTTTTAGATAATAAAAATAATTTCTCTCCACATCCACACCTGCACTTGTTGTTGCCCATGTTTTTGATGTGGGCCATTCACTGGTGTAAGGTGGTATCTCATTGTGGTTTTGATTTACATTTCCCTGATTGCTAGTGACATTGAGCAGTTTTTCATGTGCTTGTTGGCCATTTGTATTTCCTCTTTGGAGAAGTGTCTTTTTAGTTCTTCTCTCCATTTTTTGACTAGACTTCTTGTTTTGTTTTTGCTAAGTTGTGTGAGTTCCTTATGGGTCTTTGTTATCAAACCCTTATCACTTTTGTGGAGGGCAAAGTTTTTCTCTCATTTGGTTGTGTTTTTGTTTTATCTCTTCTCTCTTTTGCTGTACAAAAGCTCTTCTAGTTTGATGTAATCCCAGCTGTTTATGTTTTCCTTAATTTTTTTTTGCCAGTCATAGATGTATCCAGAAATGGATTTTTGAAGTGTAAATCATGAAGAGTATTGCCCAGGTTTTCCTCTATGTATTTTGTGGTCTTACATCCAGGTCTTTTATTCATTTTGAGTTGGTTTTTGTACATGGTGTGAAGGAGTTGTCTTGGTTCACTTACACTATGGAAAGCAGTATGGAGGACCCTCAAACTAATGAAAATGGAACTACCATTTGACCCAGCAATTACTCTTCTGGGAATCTACCCAAAGGAGACCTCAATACTTACACAAAGAAACACCTGTGCTTGGATGTTTATTGCAGCACTATAACTGCAAGGGCATGGAAACAACCCAAATGTCCCAAAGGAGATGAATGCATGAAAAAGATGTGGTATATATACACAATGGAATATTGCTCATCAATTAAAAATGACAAATTTGATGAATTTGAGATAACATGCATGAACCTAGAAGAAGTCATATTAGCAGCAACAAGTCAGAAAGAAAAAGATAGAAACCAAATGGTGTCACTAATATATGCAACATAGAAAAAGCAAACAAAGGCCAGGAGGAAAAGTCAAAACAAGCTAACAACCAAACTACAGTACACAAAGCAGGAGTCGGGGGTAAGATGAGTAGGAGTGGTCAGGGAGTGGAGGTGGTGAGAGAGCCCGGGGATACAAAAATGTGAAGTGTATATATATATATATATATATATATATATATATAATTCATTTAAAATGAAAGAAATCAAATAACTATAGCAGTAGCTATCATATATTGGTACTGTCTTTGTGACATGCACTGAGCTATCTGCATTGTCTCAATCCCAGATCCCTGGCAGAGGTGATATTTTTATTTTTCACATGAAGAAATTGAAGGTCAAGAAGAGTATGTACGTTTCCTCAAGCCACGCAGCTGGTAAACTGAGACTGAAAGTCAAAACTGCCACCAAAGCACTGTAAGCTGCTTTGCTCGTAGCTAAGCCTTGGTATCCTCTGTATCCTCTGTCAGTCATACCCTTTCAAGTAGCCACTATTTTTCCAGTCCTTGAAGTTTGTGTAAATGAATTTATATAGTAAGTAGTCTTGTGTTTGTTTTTTCCTCTCTGTATCATGCCCATGAAATTCTTCCATGTTGTGTATATTAGTAGTTTGTTATATTTTATTACTGTACAATATCCATTGTCTGAATGTACTTGTTTATCCAATTTGCTGTTAATGAAAGCTGGGTGTTGTCAGCTTTTGCTTATGATAAGTAAAAGAGTGATCAAAATTCTAGTATATATCTTTTGATGAACACCTTTGTTCATTTCTTCTGTATGAATTTGCTAGATCACAAAATGGTTATGACACAAACTATCCTGCTCAATAATTTCCCAAAGTTCTTGTACCAGCATATACTTGTGTGAGTGTTCACATGAACTACCTTTGAGCCAAATCTTGGCATTTTTGTCAATGTCTCAAGAGATAATAAAAAATGCATTACAAAAAGCTTGAAAAGGCTATTTTGGGTTGCAATGGAAGTGCAGAGGAAGTAGATCTGAGTGAGTGGGGCTTTTGTTAAGGAGAGTTGAGGAAGAATCGCGGTTTTCTTCAGCCTTAGAGCCAGCTAAGGCTGGGATGTGACTCTGGCAAAAGAGTCCCAAATGCAGGAAGGTTTTAAACATTTAACAAATATAAAAGAGAGAAAGAGAGAAAGAGAGAGAGAGAGAGAGAGGCTCAGTCTAGCTGGGAGCTAGACTGTTGTCTAACTTTCTTTCTTGTTGGAGACTATAAATCTGGTCTTGTGTTCTTATTTCCCATGGTCTCAGAACATTACTTGTGAACCAACAGAACTTTCACATTATACTTAATTTTTGTATTCACCAGTTATCTGGGCTAACTGGTGCTGTGAAATCACATCATTTATGTTTGCAACATATTATGTAAGTATTAAAGATTCAGAGTGTGAGAGAATGGTATGCTACAAAGGAGCAAAAGATGTGAGGGTTTTTGCAGAGGACTGGGCATGTATAATGAATGACTTGGAATATAAACAAGACAAGCTGGGAAATGACCAGAAAAGGCTAATAAGGATTCATGGACTAGAGGTCAGGGTGATGTGAAAGTACTTGAGTAAGGAAAATGGTGGATGAAGGTGAAGTTAAAGGGAGGGTTGTTATCATAAAAACTTTAGAGTGGTCAGTTTTTGATGCTGATAGGGGCATATACCATATTGCTCCTGTCAGAAGGGTTTTGGAGATAAGGAGGAAAAAAAACAAAAACACAAACACAGAAACTAGGGAATTTGAATCAGTTGTTCTCAGATTGGTGGAGACTGCCAAAAAGAATGTTAGGAGTTGGAACAGAAAAAAAGTAACGTGAACCCAGGACTTCAAAATGGAACTGTTTATATATGCTTCCTCTTTGACCACAGCTGGAAGAGTGTTGAGGCATAGGATGGAGTTCTTTTTCACATTCCCAGCATCTCAGTCTACCCACTTCATATTTCCACTGTAATTGTGCCTCAGATGAACTTCTCATCTCTGTACTTTCACCCCATTCACACAGTCCCTGTCTTTATAAAAATAACCCCTTTCATATACTTTTAATGCTACTACTAAATGTCAGCAAATATCTTGAGCCTTGATTGTGTTTTAAGCATGGTGCTAGGTGCTGTGGAGATGATATGAATAAAACATGATTTCTGATCTAGCTTGTAGCTAATTATTTTAAAACAAAACAAAACAAAACGAATAGTCTTCTTGCATGTAGGCTGGCTGGAGATATTTTCTTAAACACATCATATGAGGTTTAATTGCTCATGGAAATAATGGTAGTTGAGATACAGGTCATAAAATCTTTTATAGGTAGATAATCTGTACCTATGAGCAAATTATAAATCATCTCTCTTGATTAGGACCATAGACCTTTTAACTGCTAATTATTAATATAACTGATATATTACACATTTGCTTTGAAAAATGTTAGGAAGCAGCTTAAGTTGCCAGAGTAGCTCAGTAAGAAGAAATGAAAAAAAAGGGGGGGGGAGAAACAGAAAGACATGCAATTACTGCAATGCACAAGATACAGTTGTCTTTTTTTTCCATAAATGCTAGTACTTGGAGAGGCAGATTTCTAGAACTGGAAACACCAGTGAGTTTGCATCCTACTCCCCTTCAGAATATAGAGCTTGGTCATTTCTTTTGAGGTCAGTGTCAATGCCATTCAGTTACTGACTACCAGGAACACAGTTTTTGGTGTGGAATTTATTATTATTCCTTGTTGTGAGTAATTAATTACACTTTGTAGAAACTTGAGATATGTCAGTAAGAACGAGTTAAAAAATCTAATCTGTTGCAGGATTGTGACTTGATTGGGGTGATTCTGGGACAGATCTAATGAAGTGGTATTTTACCCTAGATTGGATTCTATCAAAAAGTGGGTGCAAATGATTCATTAACTCAATAAATCTTGATTAACAGACTAGAGCAAAGATAAAATCTTTCATTGGTAAATAAGCAACAGTCACTAATTTTAGCCAAGATCAGAGGGTGTTAATATTTTGTTGGTGATACGGTAATATTGTCTGTACTTAGACAAAATTATGATGTGATCATATTTTATCTTACGTAAACATGGTCCCAGAGTAAACTTGTGTGAAGTTGGTGTCCTGTGAGATCATTTATGTACAGCAGGAGATTGACATCATCTCACTGTGCGTGCCAGGAATGTCAGACAATACTCTCCCTAACCCCCAATTTCACTGGTATATTGACAGTTTCACACTACCTCTTGGAGCAGTTACCAAATGGGGGAAAGTGGGGGGGGCATGAAGATAGAGGGGACCAAACTTGAACATAGAGGTCTTACTAAAGAACCTAAGCAGAGAGTAGAAGGGGTAGAAAAAATATGAAAAGAGCTGGTGGTCACGAGGAAGGGGTTGCTCAAGGGAAAAGTAGAGGATAAATAAAGGAGAGCCAGAGAAAAGTGGAAAGCAATCCCTTCCCACCTGTGACTGAGAGAAGAAGTGATGGTAGGGAGTGAGGAAATGTGCTCTGAGTGGGAGGGCTAGTTCTCTGGGTGGTCTTTCAGTGGTGGCTATGTAAAGCCTTTAGCATGCGTTTGGGTCATGATGAGTATACAAAGACCCTTAGTTTTGTTAGTATTTCTGGATCTCCCAGGGAATAGAAGGTGAAAGAGAATTATATATAAACCTTTACATATTGTTTGTGTGTAGAACATATATGTATTGGTGGAGAAAGAAAAAGTTTATAATCTTGGATATGCTTGTATATTAAAACCTCTTTCTCTTTCTTGTTCTGAGAGCCTAGACTTACCTGGTCCCAACTTTGCATGGTGTCTCTGTCTAACAAATGCAACAGTTTCAAAATAACTCCTAGTTCTATAGTCAAATACTGTAGTTTAATGCCTAGGAGAAGTAGACCCTGGCAGGCTTTTTTATAGTTACAATTGTGCGCCTCACCTACCCTATAGTTCCTCTTACCCGGTTCATCCTTACTTCCTTCAAAAAAATCCCTTTATTCCCACCCAAAGCGTGTCTCTAAAACTTTTGGTTCTTTTTATTTTTCCTGTTTCCTCTTTATTCTGGATATGGACGTTTAGGTGGTTTTTATTTTTCATAAATAGTGCTGCCATGGACATGCTTTTATGTAAACACTAAGGTCCTTGTATAAATAAATTCATTGGGTAAATTCCTATCAGGGGGATTGGCTCAGCAATTAATTAACATTTTGTCATATCACCTTATAAATGAGTTGTGCCTGTTTAGCCACTTGTTGACAGGGTTAAAAGCTAGATTTTCCACACCCTTGTCAGCTTTGTCTATACTAAATTTGAGCATTTTGCTGATCTGAATCTAAAAATACGACTATATGCAACTTTGTGTGTACTCATATATGTATTATTTAGTAAATTGAATTGATATTTTTCAAACACAAAGATCTTAAAATCTATATAGTAACTTCTATTCATCATATTCTAAGTTGCTATGGGTATCTCTTTACATGTTATTCTTGTAAATTTATTTAAAATGTAATACAGAATTATATGGGTGAATTAACATGTATATTGGTAGCTTTTGATCTCCAGAGGTGATATCTCAGAGAAAAAATTTTTTAAAATGTATTCCATAGGGAGAATAATAAATTTTTACACAGAAATGGTCACTCAAGAAACAAAGTCTCTTTGGTAAAGTATTTCCCCTCAGGTTATCCACCAGGGACTGGGGCATGATTAGTTACTTCAGAGAGATACTAGGGAGAGCTTCATTTGGTCAGGTTTAGGTGCAGTTAGCAGTGGGTTGAAAATGAAAGGAGAAACGTAAAAAATTGTAGGCATATAGGGTCAGCAGAAAGATTGTGACCATCTACTCCTAGCTGTTAATTTTCTTTGGTGTTGTCCTTGATTTTGTTTTTTCTCTCTGAGCTAGTCCCCTGTCTATTCCCCAAACTGGGTTGTCATTCCTAGCAGGTATTGCCTTCAGTTAAGGTTCCATCTTGATTTTGGGGAACATGTTATTCCATCTAAGGGGCATAAGCTAGTCAGGCAGGCATGGAATGAGGACAGTGGTTAACAAGGGTGACACCACAACGCTGGCAAACTTTGCCCTCCCAGCAAAGGAATCTCTTCAAATGGGATCATTCATACTGACCTACTTGGATGCTCTATTTCTGGTTTCCAAAATGTTCATTTTAGGCACAAAGATTTCTTTGAAAAATGAAATGCGAAGAGGTGAGGACAGTCTAGATTCCACAGAGCCTCATTTGTTGACAGACATGGAAGGATGCCTTGTGTTTGGGAGAGAACCCGTTAAATTCCTCTCTCTTCTCTAAATTCAGTCTGTGGTAGTGCAGTGTGTATCTTCCTTCTTGATGTTGCAAAAGGCACCCAGGTGAGAGGTGGCTGCTTCTTGAGAAGATATGAGGGAGAGAAGAAGCACGATGGCCTCAATCAGAAGCTTCTTTCTTCTGGGAACTTGTTCCCAAGATGGAGGGAGAGTGAGCATTTCCTGAAGCCTGGCCATGCTTGAGGTCTCCTTTTGTTTCCTTTTGACATACCATGACTGGGGACGTTTATATTTATTTGAACTGTAGTGACAATATGTCTCTGATGTATTTTGCATTTAGCTATGACAACTATTTGTTCATCAATTTATCTATTTATATATTATTTGTTGAGCATTTACTATGGGCAAGGTAGATGATTCACTGCTGAAGGAGCTCAACATGATGTCAACATGGTCCTTTGACCGTCCATTCTAGAGAGCCCCCCAAAGTGGAGAAATAATTAGTAGTGTAGTGTTGGTTCAGAAATGGGAAGGATAGAACATATGATTATTGTGCAGAGGCATGTCAGTTTATTTAAGTGGTTAGACAAGCCCTTCCCAAGCTGGTGATATTACAGTTGAGAGCTGAGGAAAGAATCACAGCTGACCAGTTGATGGTGGAGGGAATGGTGATGATGGTGTCTTGGTGTGCATGATGTTCCATTCAAAAGGGCATTGTATGCAAAAGGTTTGAGAAAGAGAGAAAATAAACAGATAGCTTAGGAAACTACAAAGAATATAATGTAACTGGTGCTCCGAGAAGTCAGCCCCTGGCTTCAAACTGTGTCATGATTACATTTCTGATAAATGCGAAAATTGAGGATATAACTATAATCATAATCTGCCAGGCCCTACTAGTAAAGCAAGATAACTTTGTATTAGCTCCCATTTTCAGTTCAGAAAAAATTTCATTTGGGATGAATTTAAGCATTTCTAGTTGTTAGTAACCTTGTTTTGCTTCTGATAGTAAATAACAGTAAGATAGTTTTCTCTCCTTGCACCACTGAATGAATGATCTAAACTTTCTCCTTGATTCACTGTAGTTTCTTGTGTGCTCAATTTTTATTTTTAATCAGGAGATGCCAGAACTTCTCACTGTACTGCTGTGAACATTATTTTAGGAACTTTAAAATGCATCTCAGAAATTACAGGGTATTTCTATGAAGGTTACAATTCCTTGGAATTGTATGTGGCTTTGGGCAAGTCCATAAAGCTACATGACCCTTGGTTTTTCATTCTGTAGAAGGTTGCAAAGCAACCGAGCAGAATTTCATATAAAGTACTACTCTTTTAAAGTGATTGCTCCATAATAAGGCCTCATTTAGCAAGAATAACCATTGCTTTTGTGGTGATAATTTTTGAGCTGATAACTTTGGTTAGGCTCTGAAATGAATGGCATGTATTGACTTCTATAACCAAAGCCAGGAGAATAACATTGTTTGAATTCACTTTCCAGTTTTTTAGAAGTAGGTGACTTCTATGTTATTGACGCTTGCTAATGCTTAGTCAGTACCTAATATCAGCCTGACAAAAAGCAGAGAAAAGAAGAGAATCATAGTAACAACTTACAAGATGCTAAATTGAAATCCACATTAGTTTGAAGGGAATTTCTTACTTTTAGGAGTCTTGATGAGAAACAGAACTTGACACCCCTTTATGCCCAAGAAGTGGAAAATAGCAAATGTTACTTTCCAAATTCTTCGGCCACCATTCTGCAAGCAAGTAACAGACTGGAACAACCAGATGCATTAGTTCTGGAATTTGAATGGGAGCCACTGATGGTTTCTGTGGCAGTTGGAAAGTCTAAAGCCGCCCTTGGGTAGTTGATGAAGGGCTGTTGGCAATGTGCAGTGGTCAGTGTCTGGTGATGGTTGGGTCAACTGCAGTGTTTTACTATTGGCTGGGCTTATTGTCCTGGCAGCTCAGCCTGGCTCTTCGTCCTTTGCAGTGATGCTATGAGCTGCCCAGTAACCTTCCAATACATTTGCCTTCACTCAGCCACTTTCTGGCTTGCAGTCCAAACCCAACTGATCTATGTTTCAGGCAATGTTTCCAAAACCATCTGTCCATGCAACTCTTGTTTTTGTAGGGAATTTCATGGGATCCACATTTTTGAAAACACACTGGAAATAATGTGTCATAGCAAAACCTGGGTATAGTATTGACTTACAACACATCAGAATGAGCATGATTAGAGAGTCCGTAAATGTGTCTGCAACTAGTCTTATCTACAGAACTTTACATAATCACAGTCGAAGGTATTGTAGGTGATAAACAGATTATCAATTACAAGAATCTTCAAGCAGAACCATAGTCAGTTTTATTTTTTGTACCATGCAGAGGAGTTTGCTTTTGTTATAATTATTTAAAAATAATAATAAACCATTATAAGAGGCATCCAATTTTTATGTACCTATCATCGGCCTGACACTCTCCATAATTTCCATTTTAATCCTGATGACAGCCATGTGTGGGCATGTTATTCTTTATTTTCCAGTTGTCAAAATGGAGGCACAAGAAGATGAGATAAATTGTCTGAGATTTACCAGTAAAGCTGTGATTTGAACCTGGAATGCACACTCCGTTGCAGGAAGTGTTTCTCAAATCAGGGCGAGCAAACTCATTAACCTGTGTTGCTTTCAAGGCATCATGGTCTTTCCAACTGAATATCTGTGTACACTTTCTCCTGTTCTTTGTCTCTCGTGAGCTTTCTTGCCTATTAGGTCTCAGCTGAGAGTCGTTTAGAGGCAGACAGAGGTAGATAGATTAGAGGGTGATATTGATAGCACTCTACTTTTCTATCAGAACTCTCTTTGTAGTTTGGAGTAGTATCTTTATTTGGTTGTATTTATCACCTTTAGGGCTATGGGCCTTCAGAACCTCAGGGTCCATGTCTGTTTTGTTCTCCACAGCATATGGAGCTCTGGCACAGAGCCTTTCCCTGTCCCTTCCTTCCCCATTTTTGTCCCACCTAAGAAGAAAAATGAAATTTAAATTCTCACTAATGAAAGAAATTAAATACTAGGTAATGAGATGAGTTGGACTTCAAAATACTACCAGCATTATGATAGCTAAAGTTTTCTCATCAGCTAAGAACAAAATCTTGCCCCTTTTGTAGCATCCTTGTTGAGAAGCATTGGTTAAGTTTTAGGTTTCTCAGTTTCAACCTCTGAAATGGAGCTAGGAACATCTCATTTACAAGGTTGCTGTAAAGATTAAAGCGTCAGTATGTCAAGTTCTTGTATTGTATGCTCATATACGGGTACAGGGTGTCCTCTACTAAATATTAATTTAATATCAAGGATGACTTCAGTTGGTCAAATTTTCATGTTGATGTTACTGTTTTTATAACATGTAACCCTGAAAGATGAGACATAAACAAAATAGCATTTACTGAACAGGCACAGAGGTTTATCCAAGATTTCTTTATTTAATGGAGATTTCTGGACTTGACAGTTTACTTTGCTTAATTCAATTTTGAGGATTCAGTTGTGGAATTTCCTAAGGAATGTCTGATAGTGTAACTTAAGCACAAAGTAAAAGCCCACACCTACAGTGTGGATGCATTATTCATTTTAGAGCATAAAATGTAGTATTTAGTACAAAGCACACCTATATGGATTCCCTCAAGAATATGCCATCAGGCAGTAATTAAATTATGTAAAAACAGCTTAGCCCCGATATATATGCATTCTTCAGACTTAAAAACGGATTTTGAGCCATAAATATTAAGATGTGTCATTTTTTGGCATATTCCCTTCTTTTCAATTAGATAGGTTCAGCAAGTTATTTTTTCTGTGAATAATAGTTTTCCTTAAAGGAAACTGCACAAATGCATGTTTCTAATGGCAACAGACTAGAATTCTTTGCCAAGTTTTCTTCCTCTATGTCTGATTTATCAACTCCAGGTAGTTCACTCTTATACAAAAGAAAACTACAGTCAGTTAATTAGGAGAAAGAAATAAGATCAGGAGCTTTATTTGCAATTTAATTTCCTATATATATATGTTTACATTTGTCCCACTGGGAATATTGGGAAAATGTCTGTTGATTATAGAAGTACTCTTAAAACTTGTGCTTGGAATTTCTCTGTGTCTGAGTACAAATTTTGATATTGTGGGATGTTGTCAAGAGTGTAGTATGAAGGGAAATATGCTCCCCCCGTGGTGCAGAGCAGTGCTTCTCTGTCCGAAGGGACTGAATGCCATGGCTTTAAAGAAATTTCAGTTGTGTTTTTCTTGGTCAGCTGGTTTGAGAATTGTGTGGAACTGGTGATTGGCTATAGGTTTAAAGTGAGGAGAATGATGCTTGGACTCTGTGACATCATTCACTATGGTAAGAGTCAGCAGCTGGGGTGGACCTGGGCCCCCAGAGAGATCCTTGTTTCAACTCTACCTGATTTGGTGCTACCTTTATTTATTTTATTTTTTTTAATTTTTAATTTATTTATATATAAATTTCACAACATGGATGTACTTAGAAGAAATCATATTAGCAGAAACAAGTCATAAAGAAAAAGACAGAAACCAAATGGTTTCACTAATATATGGAATATAGTGAAAAAATAAACAAAAGATTTGAGGAAAAGTCAAAACAAACTAAGCACCAAACTGAAGTGCACAACTTTGAGCAGGAGGTGGTGCTACCTTTATTGAAAAACACCCAATGGACTTCTCTATGAATCCCTTTGAAAAAGAACAACATAGTGTATATGTCCACTTATTTAATGATTATTTACATAGAATTGATTATATATTGCACATTCTGATAAGAATTGGAACTAGAACAGTGAATTAGCAGTTATGTTCTATGTCCTTATGGAATTTACATTCCAAAAGACACCTCAGAGGAAAGTTCCAGAATGAGGAGTGTGCACTATCTAGTAAGATAGCCTATGGGATGTCAAGCAAGGTGTCTTGGAGACCTGAGTACAGATTGGAAGCAGAGAAGGCAGAGGAGCACATAGAAAGCAGGCAGATGCACTGGGGTGAAGATCTGAAACATGAAAAATAATATATGATGTGCTCCAAGAGTTTAAATCCTGGAGCTTAAATCAATTGAGTTCAGAAGCTACTGAGACAGGGTGTGGAGTGTGTGAAAGGAGATTGGGTAGGATGGCAAAAATCCTCTGATGCTACCTTAGGATGCTTGGACTTGATCCATTGGGCAGTGGGGAGGCTTTGAAGCTCTTCTCAGTAGGAGAGGGGAGTGGTCAAATTTGACCCTGTGGCTGATTTGAGGAAACTAGATGGAGGGTGAGAGTAGACTCTGCATCCCACTCCTTAACCAGGCACCGCATTTTCTGAGGAGACTGTGAATGTGGCCATCAATTTCCTATCATTCCAATTCTAGCCTGTTTCCTTCCACCTTGTAATTTCAGTTTTTGCTGGGTGGTCTGAATGTTCTTTTCAACATTTAAGTTCTATGCTTTCTGTAACGTATGTGCACCTTAACTATAAAGTAGCCCCCTCTCCTAACCTTAATTATAGAGCTATCCCTCACCCAGTACCACTAACCAGGCTACACTTTATTATATCCCATAAATTCTTTCATGCTGGAAAGCTTAGAATCTACTCTGCCTGTTTCTAGTGAACCTCTAAGTCGTCCTTTGCCACTGAGTTGATGTCTGAAAAGTTGTGAGCTTTTGGCCACAACTTAAGAATAGCAAGAATCTTTGTGAAGACAGCACAAATTCTCACACTTCTCAGGTGTTACTTTTTCTTGTTAGCTGATGTTTTCATTGGAAATTTATAACATTTTAGCATTGTGTTTATCATTACATCTACAAAATAATAAAATACAATAAAGCCATGCTTTAAAACTGCAGTTGATAAAAATATAAATCAAACGAGCTGTTGTTCTGAGTTGCTTACCTATTGAGGAGACAGAACTTGCTAGAATTAATTTTGTTTAGATTATCAGCAAAAGTGCTCCCTTTCCTTCTTTCTTACCTCCCTCCCCTTCTTCTCCCTCTTCCTCCCTTCCTTTATTCCTTCCCCTATCCCCTTTCTGTCTGGTAATCACTAATTGTCCAAAAGTTTATTTTTGTTTCATTCAATTCAGCTGTTTGTTTTCTCTATATACCAATATGGCTGAGATTTTATGGTGTTTGTCTTTGTTTGACTTAGTTCACTAAGAAAATCTCTTCCTTCTAGGTCTGTCCATGTTGTTGCAAGTGGCAGGATTTCATGATTTTTAACAGCTGAATAATATTCCATTGTGTGTATATACACCACTTCTTCTTAGTCTTTCATTAGTCAAGGGCACTTAGGTTGCTTCCAATTCCTGGTTATTGTAAATAGTGCTGTCATAAATATGAGGGTGCAAGCATATATCTTTTTGAATTAGTGTATTTGAATTTTTTTGGTAAATATGCAGACATGGGATACTTGAATCAAATGGCATTTCTATTTTTAATTGAAAATCTTATTTTTTTAAATAGCTGCCTACGGATTTTGGAATATTTTTAGTCAGTAAGAGTGAATATAGTCTTTCTTGCAACAATTATTGACCCATTGTGGTAGTCCTCTGTCATTCTTATGATTTTATATATTGCATCATGAGCATTTTACCCTGTCCAAGATAATGCCCAAGAAGAGACTAAAAGAAAATTTGCTTGAAGATACATCAGTTTGCTTCCACATTGTCTGGATCTGATAAACCCTCAGGCATTTTGGGGATCAAATGACCACAATTGACTTTGCTGTGGTGCCAGCTAGTTTGCATGCTGCAAAATGGAAGCAGTTTGCACATAATAAAAATGCCATCTATGAAACAGTAAAGCATAATTATCTGCACAAGCTCTTCACTTTATGATTTACATTTAATCTAGCAGCAACTCATATTTATTAGGACTTGAGTTTTCTAGAAACCCCAAATGTACAAATTCTAACGAGACCCTCAACACTAATGCCTAACCATTCGTTTTTTCTTTAAATAAATATTGTTCAGAGACTGTCTAGGCCCTAAGAGTATCATGATGTAGGCAAGACAGATAGGATCCCTAACCTTATGGTACTTAGGTAAGGATGTATTCTTTGCTCTTTACCAAATAACAACACTATGAAAATACATTTTGAAAGATTTTTCTTTATTTGAGCAAATATTGCTTTCTCCAACCAATGTTCAGGTTTCTAAATGTAAATGGAAGGTAATTGTGTTCCTTTAGCTACTTTAAGCCTTTGAGATGGAATATTCTAATGCTGTTATATGCAATGTTTTTAAAGAATAGTTAATGGAAAATAGCTCAGGACATTATGCTAAATGAAAAAGGCTGAATGCAATTTTAATAACCATAAACAGATCTATAAATAGATCGAAAAATAAATGCATAAGAGTCTGTGTGGAAGTACAGGAAAATGTTAATAGTTATAATGTGTAAGTAGGAGCAGAGTGACTATTTTCCCCCTTGAATCTATTCCATATATTTCCTTTTTCAAAAATATAGGTAGTACTTTTATATCAGTGGAAAATATTATTAAGATAACCCCTTGACTTGTCCCCTATGAAGCAGACATTTTATTGCCAGAAATACCCTCACAAAATATCTTGAGGTTGGTTTTTTTTTTGTAACAAGGCAAAAAGTAGCAGATCATTCTCTATCTCTTATTACTTGTATCCTAAATGCTTTACTTCTCTTCCTTTTTACTAAATTTATTTTAAAATTTATTTATTTCAGTTTTTTTTGTAATACATATTATTTCTCCCTTTAGGTATAGTCCCCATAAATCTCTCACCACCACACCACCTGTGAACCATTACCATGGTCCTTTGTGCTGTCTCTCCCCCTCATTTTCTTTATAGTTAGCAGAAATTTTGTCTTTTTTTAGCTCCTTGTTTGTCTTCCCAACATTTCTCCTATAAGTGATAACATCTGATATTTTTCCTTTTCATTCTGATTTATTTCACTTAGCATAATTCTTTTCAGCACCATCCATGTTGTGGCAAATGACACGAGTTTATTTTTGATTGCTGAGTAGTATTCCATTGTGTATCTATATCACATTTTAAATATGCATCATGAGTTTTAGAATAAATACCCTTCACTCACACATGATGCAAGAACAAGAAAGGCTTTATTAACTAGCTTAAGCTAGGATCCACCCTCAACCTGGTCCACCACCTAAGTGGTGGACCCATCAGAACATAGAGACTGGATCCCTCTGTCCCTTGAGTCCAGTCTTTTATATAGTTTTTAGGTCCTGACAGCCATTGGGGTGGTCTGGTGCTGACGGGTTGTCTTCTGGTTGGCTGCTCTTCAGCCAACCAGTCAAGTGAGCTTGTCATCCTCTGATTGGTCAGAGGCAAGCTTGTACCTGATTTCCTGGAGCCAGGAGATTCTTGGGCTGAAAATGACCTTTGGCCTAGAAGCGAGGCTTAGGCCAGGTTATGCCACATCAAAATCTTCATCCATTCATTGGTTTTGGGGCTTTTTTATATTGTTTTCATATCTTAGGTATTGTAAATAGTACTGTCATAAACATAGGACAGCAGATTTCCTTTTAAATTAATATTTTTGTGCCTTTTGTGTTTTACTTCCCTTCTTTAAGTCACTCTTTTGCTTATTTTCTGATTATTTAATTGAAAAATTACTGGCATATGGAAGAAAATACTGAGTTTCAAGTATAAGTTGACTTACTTATCTGTATTATATCTGTTTAAGTCCTAGCATAGGTCAGGGCTTAAATATGTTAAAAGTGATGAGATGAAGTGAAGTTTTATGTGATGTGAAAATTCTTTTGGAGTCTCCTTGAAGGTATAGGATAGTGTTGTTGCACTATACATCCCTGGAAGAGGATTACTGGTAGAGGATTCTGGAATACCACTCAGAAAAAGATAGAATCTCAATAGGGGGTCTGAATTTGGTCTATATGCACACACAATGTTTTTTAGTACTTAACAAATCATATCTTTCATGCATGCATAGTACTTTCCCCCCCCCCCCCCCAGTGAATGTAGACATTGAGGGGAGACATTTACAATAACCTTGACAAAATTGATTCAATTATTGGCAGTTATCACTTAAAAAATACAGGGATTTTTCCTGATATCCTTTATAACAATGCTACTAAGGACACATACCTAACCATTTTTGGTATTTAGTAACATCAAGTTGTGTGTTAAAATAGCCATTATGTGTTAACTTGTGAAATTTTCTTTTCTCATAGGAATAGTGTTTTCATCCTTGGAAAACTGAGAACTACATTATCAGTTAAAAGAAAATCTAGTATAAAATTTATCACCTAAAATCTTTGGAGGCAATGGAGTTTCATGGTTAGGAACATGAATCCTTGGACCAGAAAGATTTTATTTTGGCGAAGATTATTTAGAAGATTTGGAGATTTGGAAGATTTGGAGATTATTTAGCATTTCCTGACTATTCCTTCCTATAGGGGGCGTCTACACTCCTGGGTGCCATTGTCTCTTGCTTTAAAATTGTTAATGTTACTAAGAGCTAGGTAAGATTTAAATTAACAGACAGGCCTGGCAGGGTTTTCTACCTCAGGAGTTCTCTTGGCAGGAAATAAGGATATATAAAGAGGTTTAAAACAAAGAAAGAGATTGGAATTTTGATTTTGATACTGATTTAGGTTTGGTTTTTGTCATTTTGTAAGATGAAGATGTGAGCCATGTGAACTTGGCCATGTGGCCAAGGCCTAGGACCTGCAGCCTTTGGCTGGCCCAGGTTAGGAATGTGTCTGTTAAAGGAAGCTAAGAAAGTGAACTTTGCTGGTTCTGGTATCATGAAGTTTCTTTTACTACCTGGAGGAAGACAAAAAGGAGAAGATGGCATGGAACAGTTGGAGCACGCCAAAGGAAGATGTCTTTGAAAACACGGAGATGAACTCTGATGTTGGTGAGATGATCAGGACTGTGAGACAGCATTTTTAGGCAATCTGGGAAAGGACTTTGGACAATGTTGAGAAAGGTTTTGGACAATGTTAAAGTAATTGGAGTTTTACTTACATGTTTCTTTTGTAGTAATTAGGAAATCACCTTGTTAAAAATAAATTAGTCTGCACTCTGAGAGTCTTGCTTTGGCCTGAGATTTTTGGTGAGAAGGCTGGGAATGGTGAAAAAAACCCATGGAAGTTTAGAAGAGGATAAATTGAGACAAACTAGTCTAAAGTTTAAATTGTGTTTCTAGGTTTTTCTTTTTAGGTCTAATAAAAGGAAAGAGAACTGAGAGAAGCTGGTAGCTGATTTTTGCCTACCAATAGTAGGTGAACAGTGAAAGTGCTAATGAACTGTTTGTAGCCTGCTTCCTAGGGAGTAGCAGACATAGGTGTTTTAAGTCAAGTCAAAAAGTCTTTTTTTTTCCTTTTCACCCGATTTCACTTCCCCATTTGTAAAGCAGAAATCATTATTAGAAGATAAGGTTAAATAACACAAGCAAAATCCTCAACAGTGCCTAGCAAGTAGAGATAACTCCACAATGACACCTGTTTCATAATGAATTTGTAGTCAGGAACCAGCTAATTTGAAAGAACAGCAGTGAGCACTAGTTGCTTCTGTGTATATGGTTTTTTTTGGAGTTGTAACTTGATAGCTGGAAAGAAAAAAGGAGAAAAAAATTTGCCCAAGATTTGAAATCTTTTAAGTCTTATCAAAGATAAAATTTGATAAGAAGACAAGAGATAAAATTTAAGAGATCAAGATCAGTTCAAGAGACTTGGGCAGAGAACTTGAGATATAGTTATCTCTATGATCAGTGTTTGATTCTCTAGATGTGATAAGGGGTGCCTATCCCCCCTCCCCACCTGCGTATAATTGTCTCCTGTTTAAGATTATAAATTTTAAGGGGGGTATGCTAAAATGTGAGAATGGCCTTGATTCGAATTTCCTTTCAGAAAGATACAAGGGGGAGGAAGAAGTTAAACAGGTTTTTTTCTTTGTAATGTGATAACTCAGGAGCTGTTCCTAGAAGGCGGGAAAACAGAAATAAGGACATATAAAGAGGGTTGGAACAAAGAAAGAGATTCTTCCATTTGTGGGACAAACATTTTGGTCAGGGACTTTGGAGGATGAAGATGTGAGCCATGTGAGCTTGGCCATGTGGCCAAGGCCTGGGGCCTGCAGGCTTTGGCTGACCTAGGCTAGGATTGTGTCTATTAAAGAAAGTTAAGGAGTTTGGAGATTTGAACTCTGTGTTGGAGTTTGTTTTGCTGAGTTTGACTTGTGTCTGACTTGAGTCCATGTGAAAGTCAGGCCTGTGAACTTTGCTGGTTCCGGTACTATAGAGCTTTTATCTACTATCTGGAGGAGGACAAGGAGAAGGCAGCATGGAAGAGTTGGAGCATGCCAAAGGAAGATGTCTTTGAGCATGTGGTGATGGACTCTGACTGACTGATGTTGGTGAGATCATCAGAACTGAGAGACTGAGGATTTTTGGGCAATCTGGGGAAAGGACTTTGGACAATGTTGAGAAAGGTTTTGGACAATGTTAAAGTAATTTGGAGTTTTACTTACACGTTTCTTCTTGCAGTAAGTAGGAAATCACTTTGTTTAGTAATAAATTAGTCTGCACTCTGAGAGTCTTGCTTTGGCTTGGGATTTTGTTGAGAAGGCTGCGGATGGTGGAAAGAACCCACAGAAGTCTAAAAGAGGGTAAATTGAGGCAAACTCGTCTAAACTCCTCTGAAGTTTAAACTGTGTTTCTAAGGTTTTTTTTGTTTTGTTTTGCTTTTTTTTTTTTTTTAGGTCTGAGAGAGGGGGAGAGACCTGAGCAAAGCTGGTAGCTGATTTTTACATACCAATAGTAGATGAACAGTGAAGATGCTAATTAACTGCTTGGAGCCTGCTTCCTAGGGAAAAGCAGGCAGAGGTGTTTTTAAGTTCAAGTCAAAAGTCTTTTTTTTTTCTTTTCACTCGGTTTCAGACCCATGGGGTTTGCTGCTCACTGTGTTCCTTTGGGAACACAACTGGATTTGTTTTTTTAAATGGGTGTTTTCTTTGCTTTTTAGGCTTGTTCCTGGAATCTGCTGCATCTGGCCTTGTGACCTGATGGTAATTTTGATGGCTGTGCCCACAGCTGGCAAGACTGTTGTTATTTTAATGCCTTTAAATAGTCTGAACCACAGCTCTTGGATACCAAGAATCAACATTATAAAAGATAATGGGACCTAATGATGTGGGTTGTTAGGTGGTTAGCTGAGTTACAGAGGGTCTTGTTGCTGGGCAAGAGTTTGGACAAACATTAATGAGATGCTGGAGTAATTGGGGTCCTGCTCAGAATGCAGTGTACTTCAGAGACAAACTGTAAAATGATATTTCCATTTTCTAAGAGAGCACCCTGGAGTTGGGGATAACAATTTGAAGATGGGCCTAATGAGGAAAATTGCCATAGCGATTGTAAGTATTGTCATATACAATTATGGAACAGAGGCTGCTTGCTCTGATAAAGTATTTAGTTGTCCTAGTCTGAAAAATAAAATCTGAGGTCTGAAGAAAGCTGGTTACCAGATCCTCTGCTAATGTCTTTGATGAAGGAGATGTTGATGCCTGGGTGGCAGGTAGCAAGGATCAGAGCTGGACTTTTTTGTTGTTCAAAGAAATGGGAACTCTACACAAGACATGCAGTTATATGAGGAGAAGGTAGGATTTTATAGGGTGTTAAAAGAGTTTATGTGAAAATACTTTTGAAGAAACAGAATTCAAAGGCAATGTAAGTCCGACTTTGTGGCTTCAAACTAAGATGCAGACACAAACAGACACATACACATACACAAACACACATATCATCAAGAAAACTTCCTTGCTGAGTGTAAGTGATTCTGTTGGGGGCAGTGTTATGCCTTATTGATGTAACTATGAATCTTTTTAAATACTTTTAAAATATTCATCTAATTAATGGAATAAGTCACATAAAAACTTCAGGGGAACTAATTATGAGTGTTTGCATGTCTCCTCATAAAAATGAGACCTTAAATAGAATTAACTGAGCAAAAGGAAAATTGAATCATGCATCCAGTTCACAAATATGTTTTGAATGTCTACACTGTGCCAGGCCTCCCATGTTGGGGTCCACTGGTGTGAGCAAGGCAAACAACCTCTGCCCCTTAAACTTAGAGTAGCCTGATTGCTACCCTCAAGATGGTGTTGTGTTTGCCCATGGCAATGAAAAATACCTCCCATCAGGTCTTTTGCACAAGGTGGTTTGTTGGGTCAGTCTGTGTACTTAGTGTGTGATAATATTCCCTTAGTGCTTATCTATTCCATTATAAATAAGTACTTGATTTCCTTTTCCTGAAGTTTCAATTTGTTATTTACTTTCTGTTTTTAATATGTTCCTTTTTTGAAGATCGGTCACAAAATAATTGGGATGATTCAAGGAATGCTCAACCTCTCTTCTGCAATAAAATATTTATCTAGGGAAATATGCCTTTTTATCATATCTGGAAAATTGTCAGTTGGCTCTTTCTTTAGCAAGTCATTTAGAAACTGACTTGTTATAGATTTTAAAGAAACTGTTGTAAAATTATGTATAGTTAATAATATTCCAGCTTGATAATTGGGGTTTTTTTTTAAAGAAAGAATTATTCCTTCTGTTCTGATAAAAATGAGTAGGATTTAATTGTATGCCTGCTAAGTCAGAGGACAAAAATCACAAAGGTGATCAGCAAAATTTGGCCCCTTCAGCTTCCAGAGATAGCTCTTAGAGTTACTTTATGGCCAGAGGCTGTCAGACCACTGTCCTTCTCTGAGGTACTTAATGATGGTTTAAATCAAGACAAGACAGAAATGCTGGGTGATCCCATTCTTGATGGACTCTGATAAACTGGTAATGGGTCGAAATGTTTTCCCAAGGAGGTTTAGGTTTCAGCTGCGCAACGAAACTTCCACGTTGTCTTTCAGGAAATACGAGTCCAGGTACAATGTCAACTTGTCTTTGCCTCAGTGTTGTCTTCACCCAAGAATCTTTGCATGTAAGACATGTATAATTTCAATGTCAATGGTTGTAGAATGCTGAATTGACTTTCCAGAGCAATTGACAGCACTAGGTTAGTTGCCTCTTCATAGCTTGGGTTTGGAGATGCTCAGAATTTTCAATTAGACTTGCCAGCTGCCCTTTGTTTTAGATGGCATGACAATTGCATACGAGTTTCTCAAATTAGGACTTTTCTGGAGGTTTTATAATAGACACAAAGTCATCATAACCAGATTTGGTCTTTTAATTTTACCTCTACAGATTCTTTTAGGATGGTATTACATGTTTGGGATAATTAGGAGAAAATGATTTTTATCCTTCATATTAGTCATTTTTATGCCCCACTAAAATGCACTGGACTTCATGGATAAGGACTTCATGGATAAGGTAACTTGAGGTTTTCAATTCCCAAAAGTCACTCCACCTAAGGATGTTCATAGTTATATGTGGAAGCAGTGGCTGCAGACTTCGGTAGTACCGTTAGCTAGCTAGCTTCTTTTCCTTTCCTTCTCCTTTCCCAACTCACCCTCCCTCCTTTTTACCTTCCTCCCTCCATCCTTTCCTGCCAAAAAATGGATAAATTATGTACTATTCTCACAGTTTTTACAAAATTGTTACTGAATTATTATCATTTTACATCTTTGCCAGCATTTTCACAGTATAGTGTTTCCCTCCTCAGGTGTAGTCACCCTAGCTCTCCTACCACCAAAGCACCTGTAAATCTTTTGCCATAGTCCAGTGTTGTCAGCAGTGCTCTGCTCCTCTCCGATGACCTGGTCTATTTTGTTAATGTTGAAATACAGAGATGGTAAAACCAGCATTCTGATGACTATTTGGATTCAGGCATTGGAGGAAGTTTTGTTTTTGCAATTTGATTCTGAGTTAATAGCAACATCACTTCTTATGTAACAAAGTATGTTAATAAAGAATCATTTCTGAAAATGGTCCAGAGAACCGACTTCCAAAAGCAAGGAGGAATGTTCTGGAAACATATATTAAGTCCTTATACTCCTCATGTTGTCAAGAAATTACTTCATGAGAACTAATTTATTGTGAATAAGAGCATATTAACCTTTTATTCTTAGTTGATAGCAAAAAGTATACACCTTTATGTTTTTTAAAGAAATTACTTAACTTGAATTTCTACTTATGGTGTAGTCTTATAGAGCTGCTGAAGGAAATGGCTTTGATCTACAGTTCAGGGCTGCCTGGGCTACCTGGGTATAGACAGGCCTGGCATGTTGTGGATGTGAATGTTAGGGTTGTGTTTATGAGATGTCTAGAGGTGCTTAAAATTCTCTTTTACTGATTCTACTCTTAGTTTTGACAAAAAAGGGAAGATTAAGGGATAAAGTCTTGAGCCATGTTGATTTCTCAGATTCTTGGAATAATTTTTAGTTATGATACTCCCAAGATGAGTAGAAGAGTAGACTGGCTCCAAAATGAGCAAACTGACCCCAAAGTAAATCCATCCCTTATTTTGTAAGTAAAAAAAAAAAATGAATTTGAGATTAAAAATATTTTTCTAATTGTGATACAACATTGGTCATATTTGTATGGTTATTATTCCTTTTAGTTATGGCTCTATCCTTCATATTGTAGCTCATACCCCCCACCCTACTTTCCCTTCCTCCTTCCCCCCTATGGTCACTCCAACTCCTTGAGCTACAAGTTGTTGGTCCTTGTTTGGCCCACTGGTCTTCTCTTTTTTTCTGGAACAATGTCCTTTTTTCCTGGGTGAGGACTTGTGCTCCTGGATCACAACAGACCAGGTTGCTCAGATCTCTCAGGAGTAACTGAGATGGGTAGTGAGGTCGAGTATGTCAGGATCCTCTTGTAGGGCAGGTGCATGGTGCAGTTTCTGGTGTCTGTCACATGGTGCTACTTCAGTGCCATATAGTTCTGATATCTTCAATTGGGAGCCCATCTGCTAGCCTCTGGCAGTGGAGATGTCCCTGCTGGGGATAGGCTTCCCCAGGTGGTTGATCCAGTTCTTCTCTCTCATGTTAGCAGTTCTGCCATGGGGCCACAGCCACATCTCTGTGGCTTTCTTCCCCCATTGATTGGTAAATGAGGGAGTTGAATATGAGAATTTTCAATCTAAATAATAACAATGGTTATAGTAATAATAATAATGATAAAATTAATAATAACAAAATAAACTTATGAAAGGAATCTTTAACTGGCACAGAAAGATCGTAGAAGGAGTAGCATACTATTTTCTTAGGACATGGAAGATGGTTTGCTGAATTTAATTCCTGAGGGATTCAACAAAGGCTTCATAAGGAGAACCTGGTGTTAGGGAGGCGGTGGTGAAGGTAGGATGAGGACACAAGGAAAAAATAGACAGAAGGACTGAGGCAAGTTCTGGCTAGGAAGAGTGAGGCAGCAGGGAGGAGTGATGGAGCTCTGATATGCTTGGTGTTCTGAGGGTTGCAGACTGAGATAACCTGAGGAAGCTGCTCGCATAAAGTCAGCTACACTTTGTGCTCATCAAACAGTTCCTTAGAAAGAGAAGCTGTTGCTGCAGCAGCGCTGTTTACCATGGCTGGGACGTGGAGACAGCCCGGGTCCACTGCTCGGAGACTGGAGCAATACGTGGTATATCCATATGGTAGAATTATTAAACCATCAGGAAAGAGGAAATGCTGCCATTTCCAGCAAATGGAGGGGACTCAAGAGGGGGGGGGTTATGTACTAAATAAAGCAAGTCAGAATGGAAAGAGACATAATATAGCATATTTACATAGCAGGTGATTTGACAAAGTAAAATACTTAAAAAATGACAGTAAATAAAGTGGGGGGTTCTGAAGTAAGAGAGAGGGGAGATAGAAGAAGTGTTTAGGGACAGTTTTAGGTGGAAAAGTCCTTCAACAAAATCAAGGTAGAAAAGTATGAAGCCTCTTCCAGAGTATTTAAAAATGGGATCTTAGAGTGAGGGAAATTTATGATTTGTAGAGTTGACGGCTTTTTGTGGTATAATGATTTCCTCTGTGGTTGATCTCAGGCAATGCTTGTGAGCTCAGAATTGGGCATAGATGAGATTGACTTTTCCAAGCCAGCAGACTTCTAGGTCACTGAGTACCTCGGTCTTATAATACCTGAAGCTCTTGCAGTCCCGCTTTTCTATCTGTAGGGTGTTCAACTCAAGTTACTTGGGCAAAGCACCAGAAATTTAACTGAGTTACTAAAAGACAACTGGTATTAATGTGAGGTCTATTTCATTGGAATATTGGAAATAATTGCTAGGTTCTGGAATGTAAATTTTGCTTGGGAGTATTTCTTGCCTTACATCTCTGATTAAGAGCCACTTGGAGTATTAAACATGTGGATGGGAACCCATTTTGATTCACTGCAGGGTGAGGGTGGCCCTGGTGGGAGGAGCTGACTAATATGAGTTGCTTGTTAGTGCTGGGAGGAGAGTTATAACTGAGAGGAAAGATATTTTGTTAAAAAAAAAAAGAAAAAATACTGAGAACTTTTAAGGTTATTATTTTTTCATTCTGGTGAGGGTTTGAGTAGGTAAAATGTGTGGGAAAGAAGTTAAGAGAACAGTCCAGGATTCTGTGTGATGGAGGAGAGTAGAAAATGAGAACAGAGTGGTCTTTAAACCTGTTCTTAGTGGGGGGTCTCATGGGCTTGGGGGGGGGAAGATCAATGATGATGAATAAACCTCTGTTTGTAGCTACTTACCCACTGTGCTAGCCCTGTTGCTGAGTGAGGTATGTGCCTTGTGGTCTTTGTCCCTCACTATGACCTTGAGAGTTAAATACTCAGATCCACTCAATTGTTCAAGCTGGAAACTTAGGATTTATTCAGGGTTTTTCATGCATCCTATAGCCAAATCCTGATGATTCTATCTTCAGTTATATTGCAAAGACATTTGACTCCTCTCCATGTCCCTAACTAGTCGCTAGTCTTGATCACCACCACCACCACCACTATCATCATCATCATCATCATCATCATCATCATCATCATCATCATCATCATCATCATCATCATCATCATCATCATAATCATCATCTACTTTTCTGGTCTGCTGAAAAGTAGGGCCCATTCTGTGGTCCACTGGCCCATTTAGTTCACTGGCCCTTTAGTCGACAGTTCCTCCTTTATCTGTTCTCCACATGGCAGCCAGAATGATAGTCTTGAAAGTGTATGTCATATGTGATTCTGCATGCCATTCTCTTTGATTTGGTTTCTTACGCTCCTGCTGTAGCACCTGTCATCTAGTAGGTACCCAATAACATCTTGTGAATGAATAAAGAAACAGGGCCAAGCTTACTGGGTCTTTATATTGTTGCCCCTTCTGTCCTGTGAGCATCCAAGCTCCTTTCAATCTTCCCTCTCTTTTGTTGTGGATGGGATAAAGGCACTGGGAGAGGGAGCTGGCCTCCGGTATTTTATAGTATAAATGCAGCCTCAGGATCACCCCCTGATTTTAAATATCACTTATTTGTAGATAATTCCCAAGTTGGGTCTCACCAGCTCTCTATATCTCTAGTTTGTGTTTTCAGTGTCTATGTCACATCTTTCAAGGGAGCCTCAGTTACATCAAATACAATCTATACGAAACTGAACCTATCAATTCCCTATTTCTCCTTCTGTTTTCCTCATCTCAACAACTGGCACTTTACTCAGTTGCCCAAGTCAAAAACTGTATATTCTCCATAAGGGGTTTTTCTTCTTTCTAAATCAGTAACTAAAACTTATCAGTTTGGGTCCTCTGAATACCTTCTATGCAGAGAATCTCTACCTACCATCTCGGCCACATCTCAGGCAACTGTCCCCTCTGACCTATTGCTACTGAAACCTTTCCTTCAGTCATTGTGTGTCCACTCATAGCCTAAGGCATCCACCCAAAATGCACATCTGACTTTGTCATACTCTTCAACCATGGCTGCTGAATGGAAGTTTAAATCCCATCACACCTTGAGAAGGCCAAGAAAGTATTTTGTACTAAGTTAAGCACAAGAGGAATCTCTAGGGGAAGAATATGAAGAGCAAGTGCCTTCTGTGTACTCACTGGTAAAGTAGTACCTGATTTCCTTTGGGCTTTGTGCTTGCAGAGAGGACAAGCGCCCTGTTTTGGATCATGGCTCCTTTGTGTCCTCTCTGGTCTCTTTCTGATGGTACATTTTCTTTCTGTATGCACATACATGTGACTGTATACACCCATGTTTTTATTCCTCTTAGAGCTCATAGTGCATAGATATGATTAGTTGTGTGTCCCAAAGGTATCTTGGGCTACAAGGAATTGATCAGTGTTTCGAATGCCTGTTTCAGAATCCTAATACCTAACGTCAGAACCCAAGCCTCTATTCATTGTAAGGTCTCATGAACCCAAATACTGAGAATTTTCTGCCAAGTTTGAAAGTCTCTAGTTTGTCTTTTTAATCACTGCTGCCACCACCACCATTGTCAATAACTGCTAACACTTTATGAACAATCAATGAATTGTAAAATCTTATCAGATAGTGAAAATAAGCTGACTAGACCATGGCAAACATGTTTTAAATGAAAAAAGATGAAGCTGAAATGGAGAGAAATAGAAATAGCAGTGTCTTGTATTTGGTAATAGATGAATTGTTTCACAAAACTTTCATTTCTGTTAAATCGACGTTGCATGGACTGCTATTGTCACCAGTGCCTTATTCCCTAGTTCTCCATAGATATACTGCTGGTTTACATTTTCCAAATGCCCATACTTATGTGGCCATGTGGCCAAATTCCAGCTGGTGAAATATGAGAAGTGAATATGTTATTCCAGTGTGTGACCTGTAAAACCTTGATCAACTGTCATTCAAGTGTGTGTACTACTAGGAGTCCTATTCTCAAGTATTTCAGAAAATTGCAGTCAGTAAGTTTGGAAGCCTGGGCAATCAATATTAACCAAGTGCCATTCCCAGTCCTGCTCTATAGATACTAAATCTGAGACATAGGAAGTTAAGTTACTCACTCATGGTCACACAGCTAGACATTAGTGAAATCAAGATGAGTACAGACCCTTGACCGCAGAACTTTCTGTCATGACATGCTATTCTTAGGAAATGCCTGTGTCTTATGTGTGGGCACAATTAATACCAAAAGTTTTTCTCACACCTGAGGTAGCTGGAGCTCAGTGTGCAGTTACCCTTTCCATTGTTTTGAATCTGTTTTTACAAACATGGTCTCCGTAGACTTTTTGTATACCCTCTTGTGAGAAAGGCGTCTGAAGACTTCAAAGTGTCATGTTGGGGAAAGCAAAGTTATTTCTAGGAGTTTTAACATGAATCTTAATGCCAGAATCCTCTTCCACTGCTTGAAAGGACAAAGAGTGGTATAGTCCCCTTTACAAGGGTAAGGGTAATTTGTAACATTTGACTACCTTGAAGAAACTTAGTGGTCAGTCCGTAGGGAGGCCTTATCAAACCAACTGTGATGGAGATGATGGAAATGATTGGGAGTAATAGACTTGGCAGTTCAATTATTATTTCAAGGGAATGGCTAACAGGAAAATTAAGCCACTATAAACTTTACAAGCTAAATTTCAATTGTGTCTTTGTGGACAACTTGATTGTTTTGGAAATATTTTATTCAGTTTATCATATATTTTCTTAGTAACTCTTGTCCAGTTTTGGTCCTTGATGGGTTTTAAAAAAGAAGAAAAGTGATTCATCAGCACCCACTGGGCCCCTCTTGCTGTTGAGCTGATGGGTAAGGGGAACGCAGGGGCTGGCTGGGACCCCCGAACCGGCCAGGGGTGAGCAACAACAGTGGGGTATTAAAACCCTGCTACCCTCATGGCACTAGGTTCCTCATGCTGACATCCCAGCAGTAGGTGGGGCATAGGAACTGGTCTGAGAAGCTGGACCAGTTGGCATGTGGGATCTGTGCCTGCCCTGACTGGCAGGTGCCCACAGCTGCTAGCAAACCTAAGCCAGCAAATGAACCCACTCATCAACAACCATACAGCACCTACTGGGCCCTTCTGCCATTGAGCTGGCAGGCAAGGGGGATGCAGGGGCCAGCTGGGACCCCCGGACCAAACCAGTGTGAGGGCAAGACTGGCTCCATTCATGGTTCAGGAATAGTGTGTGTGTGGGGGGGCGAATGATACCTTTGCTGTTTCATTCTTACTCCACTCAGATCACAGGAGGAATAATAGCATAAACATGGCACACAGCGACATAGACTGGATGAGGGACCAGAAAAGAACCTGCCCATACACATGTGTGGGGCACAGGACAAGCATTATTCAGAAAGGTAGTACGCGCTGGAATGGAGAAACAGCCATGGGAAGGAACTATCAGACCTGCATCTATGGTTTCACTGGAAGCTGATGAATCAAACCCCATGTGGAACTTGTCACCCAAGGAAACATGTCTCCCTCCCCAAGCCTTGGGAGAGGAGAACTGCAGAGTCAGGGCATTGGCTTCACAGCAAATCTGAAATGGATGGAGAGGAGATGACCTGTAAGATTCATCAGTGGACCTTGCCTGCCCTCATTGAGAAACCTCCTCACTGACAATGGCTAAAAGGATCCCCAAAGTCAGATATCAGAGAAAGGGGGTGCAGAAACAGTGGAATGGCAAGGAGATCGTACTGGAGAGGGCAGCCAACATCAAGAAGACACCGAAAGACCCCAAATGAGCATGGACTGGCCACCCAATAAAAAGCTAAGACTACAAACAATCAAGCACAATGTGCCGTTTCCCTGGAACACAGTCCCTCATCCAACAAATGGACACAGCCACAGAAAAAGTGACCAAAGGACCAGTGAACTCAACATAAGCCAAAAAAAGAACAACAAGAGCAGAGACTGAGTGAATAATACAAGAGGTGTTAGGGGGTGGGGGAGATGGAGGAGGCACGGCATCCCAGTAACCATTTACTTATGTAAGAAATTAAAAGAATTTACAAAAAAAAAAAAAAAAAAGAAAAAAGAAAAAAGGGAAAGAAAATCATGTCCTTTTCCTGGGGACTCAGTTTAGAGGGGGAACTGCCTGATTAGATGTGTCTGTATAGATTCCATTGAGGATGGACTCTCTTTTTTAAAAATAATTAATCAATTTTTTAAGATTAATTGCACATATTGTGTGTGGTGTGTGTGTATGTGTGTGTGTGTGTGTGTATGTGTGTGTAGGCTGTCTTTTTAACAATACTTGAAATTGTTAAAAATTCCCTGTCTTTTTAACAATACTTGAAATTGTTAAAAATTCCCCTGTGGGGAAGGAGTGGGGGGGCAGTTTTCTGTCTTGTCTACAGCATGGTGTGCAGCTTCCGTTGTGTGACCCTCTTGCCCGAGAACCAGCCTCTTGTGCTGCCACTATTCTGCATATTTTCCTCTCTAGAGCCATGCCTTGTTAGCTCAGGGTTGGGTGGGTGTGGTCCTTTCCAGGTACAGGTGATTATAGTGTGGTTGTCTATGAAGGATTTAGAAACAGTTATAAGGTGACAAAAATTCACAATGTTCTGATGTTTCTGGTAGAGCATGCTTATTGCTTCCCCGGCCCCTTTCTCCACTCTTGCCCTGTCAGTCAGGTTTATACAAAGAACCAGGATATTAGAGCTTAATATCTAAAGTATCCAGAAGACTTCCCTACAGCTTGTGTAGTAATATTCTATTTTAATTGAAGGGAACACTCACCTACCCATGTATAAGCTAGATTATTGTACACAGTGTTTCTCTGATAGTGGGATTACAGGTAAATTTTACTTCTTTCTCAGCATTAGTTGGAAATTAAAAACCATCCACAACTTTTTTTTTAGATATGAATGTATTGGCTCTTATGAACAGCATATTTTTTCCTACCAGTTGCCCCTGCCTACTGGAGATGCAGGCAAGCTATTATCTCTGTGAGCCACACATTGTCAGGTACAGTTTCGACATGACCCCTCTGCTCCAAACTGGGTGACCTCAGGTGAGCTCCTCAAATTCCAGATTTGCATTTTAAAATCAGAAAAATACCAGTTTCCTTGTAAGGATTGGAGATGTTGGCATGGGGCTTCATCTGGGGTAGGGTATCAGTAAACAACATCTGTTGCTTTTTCTGAACCTGTCAGTGTAGTCTGTTCAATCCCCATGCCATCTTTCTCCTCTGATCAAAGTCTTCCTCTTGTGCAGACTGCAATTCTTCCAGATATTGAGGTATTGAAATACCTACCTTCCTTGAACTCCTTGGCATCCAGGTTATGCCTGATTCATTCTCACTGGGCTTAGTTTGGACTCTGATTCCTGAAGCCCCAAAATGAAGTTTGAGTCACTTAGTCTGGCATTTAAGGGTCCCCAAAATTGGCTTTCCCTTTCCCTCTGCTGTACCCACTCATTTTCTCCTGTACTAGGAAAACTATTGAGGGCTATCTTCTTGTGACAATTTCTGCTTCCTCTGAGGATGCATGTCCTCTTTCCAGCTCCTAGCTTCCTGTTTTATCTTAATGAACTCTGAACTCCAGAAGCTCAAGAGGATATTAGCTTTTCTATTGGTTCCCATTCATAATTAAAAACGAAAATGGTCAACATTTATTAAAGTCTTCCAGATACTCTTCTAGGCATATACATGCTGACTGTATAACTGCTAACTCATTTCATCCTTGTACTAAATGGAGTACATGTAGCTATTGCCCCTAGCATAGATGAAACTGTGAGGAACAGAGAGGGCTAAAACCTTGTGCAGGATTTCACAGGTGGTTGGTGGCAGTCATTTGTACATCAGATGTGCAAATGGCAGTTATTATACTTACTGCTTTATAGAGGGAAGGGACTCCTATTTTTAGAGATGTGAGCTAATTCTCTAAATCTCAAATTATGTCTCATTTTTCAGACATAATCTTTAGGGATCTCTTTCTGACATCATTTTTAACTTATCTATACAGCCTCATACTTGAAATGGAGTTGTCTGGCTCAAGTGTCACATTCTTGTTTAAGATGAGTCCTAATTGCTAAATACACTAGGGCCACCTGTCTCAGTGCTTTGACTTGTAGTTGTTGTCACTTAGGTCAGTCCTTTTACTTCAATTTTACACTGATTTAAATAAAATAGCAAGAAAAAAATGCAATACAACATTTCAGATTTGCACAGTCTGCTGGAAGTCTAGATGATGAGGGTTTTGAGATGATTTATAATCCTTGATTTGTAAGCAACACCAATAGGTTTTTCATCACATGAAGTCCTAAAACTTTGATTTAGCCCATTGATGATGGTTTAATTGGGCCCCTCTTTGGTGTCCCAAAGCCAAATGTTTGCAAGTCTCCAAGGGAAGTAAAGGGCCACTTCTGGCCCTTTACTGGGGAGATTGGTCCCAGGTTTATTTACAAGAGACTCCTGGCTTGTCTCACACATTATGGTCACATAGTTTCTGATTCAGGGACATCTTAATTTGATGCAGTATGCCCACAACTGCTGAAATAACTGAATAGTTTTGGACTGCTGGATAAGATGAATGAGAATGGAACAGTGCACCCTCAGATTGCATGTATAATGGCACCAGACGTTGGAAATGAGATCAGAAGCTGGAGATTGTCCAGAGAAAGGTCAACAAGATGGTTCTTATTTGGACCCTAATGTTCATTAGGAAGGACCTGAAGATATTTCAGGAGTTAAAAAAAAGTCCTTAGGAGAGAGAGGTGGCTGCTTCCTGACCTTGGAGTAATATCTTTTGAAAAAGAAATAGTTTCATTCTTTGGAGGCTGAACAATAAGAGCTTGGCTGAACGCTTGGAGAGCAACAGTAGTGGGTCCAAATCTCAGTTTCTTGTATTAGTGGCTTGGGTCTCTAACCTCCAGTTTTCTCGCTGAGACTTAGAGTTCATTCTGAAAATGGGATAAGTTTGGTTCTTACCTCTTAAGTTTGCTGTGAGGGTTAGATGAGATTTTTATCTTAAATACTCAATACAGTGGAACAGGACAAGGCCTCAATGAGTGACCAGTGTGGCGTTATTAAATTCTGTGTAATAAATTGCCAAGATGGAGGAATGTTAAAAGGTGCGTGGGAGGGGGCGTAAATTAACTTTCATGTAGTTATTTATTTCCCTAGTTTTATTGATATCTAATTAACATGTGTACAATGTCACTATCCTTATTTTATAGATGAGGAAACAGAAGAGTAAGTGATTAAGTGATATGTTCAAGGCCACCCACTGTTAAATGGTAAAATTGGGATTCCACTCTACTGGCTCCAGAACCCATATTTAATTACTATGTGCTGTTTCACTTAGTAGCTGAACTTAGTCTAAAACCCAAGTGTGAGATGTTCCTTTAAGAACTGTATGGAAAGGACTCCTGTATCCCATACCAAATTCCAATAGCAGATAAGCAGACTCAGAACTATATGCAGAATGTGCGCTGAACATTCCTATTTGCTCTGTCAATTTAATTCACATGATATGTATCGTTTTCACTATAAATGTGAAAACATTTGACATTTTAAAATCAGACTTTTAAATTTTTTCACATTGTTTTTCATTTGTGTAAAATATTTGATTTCTCCCCACAATTCTTCCACCACCACATTCACATTACCCGTGAACTATGATTACAGTTCCTTCTGCTGCTTTCTCCTCTTTTTACCTCTTGCTCTACCCCTCTCCTGCTGTATGCCTCAGATCTATAGTTTACCTGCAAGTATTGTCCATTTTTTTTGACCTACAAGGTCAAAAGAATATATATTTTGCTTAACATATTTTCCAACTCTATGAAACCTCAGTATGCTAGACTACAAGATTTTATTATAGATGGGCTTTTGAAATTAAGATCTGCAGCTAAAGAAGTCGTGGCCTTTTCTATAGAAATGTCACCACCACCAACTACAGTTCTTTCATGGTGTAAAGTGTGGCACATGTCTCCAGCCAGGGAAACCATCTGTGTGGGAGCTGCCCTCTGCTCCTGAGATGTGCAGCCATCTGGACCATGGGGGTGTGCATGGAACACGCTGTTGATTCATATGCCACCCCCTGCCGGCATCTCTAAAATGGGCCCTCTGGCTAGAGCTGTAAAACTTCAGGACCTTCCCGCTCCTACACTTTTTCCAAGTACTCAAGAGAGAAAGATGTGTGGGGAAGAGTGTGTAAAGATCCAGAAACAGGGAATGATAGTACATGACCTGAGAGCAACTGGACAGAAAGCCAGTGACTTTCCTCACTACAGTTTTAGAATCTGTTTCTGAATGTATGATCTTCGGAACAAAATTCCTTAAATGGTATTCTGAAGAACCTTGGGGATTCTAGAAATTACCTCAGGGAGCTCAGAAACTTAGTGGCTGGACTGGTGGTCTGTTTAAATTTTTTTAAATTTATTTTTATTATTATTATAAAGTTTATTCCGGTTGACAATTTAGGTCATAGACATGTACATAAAAGTTCCATAAAAGGGATCAGTATGTGGGGGGTCTGGAGGGGTGGTGATGGGAGGGAGTGGTTAGGGAGGGAAAGTGGTGGGTGGTCCCCAGGGAATACAAAGATGTGAAACACATATATAAAAAATAAATAAATTAAGAAAAAAAGGGAATCAGTACAATTTCTACGCTGGGGAGAAGCAGCTCTCCTGCCTGCCTGGTACTATGCAGATGGCTCTTTTTCTTTTTCCATTTTCTAATAACCTGTCCTTTTCTTTTCTCTCTCTCTCTCTTTTAAATTTAATTTAAAGTTTTTTAAATTTATATATATATGTATATTTATATTTATATTGCATTATTCCATTACTGTGTACCCTGGGGCTTTCCCTCTTCACTAACATTTGTTAACCATCCTGATCTTTTGTGCTCTTCACCTCCCCCACCTTCTTCCCCCTCCTCCTCTCTCGCTCCATGGTTCAGTCCCATTGGTTGTTTTCATTCTTTCTTATTCATTTGTTTGTTTTTCCCTATATCCATCATATAAGTGAAACCATCCTGTGCTTCTCTTTTTCTTTTTGACTTATTTCTGCTAATATGAGGCTTTCTAGTTCCATCCAGGTTGCTGTGAATGACATGTGTTTGTCCTCCTTGATGGATGCGTAGTATTCCATTGTGTATATGTACCACATTTTTTTAAGCCAATCATCTGTTTGGGGGCATTTGGTTTGTTTCCAAGTCTTGGCAATTGTAAATAGAGCTGCAATGAACATGCATGTACAGGTGTCCTTTTGAATTAGTGTTTTCATGTCCTCTGGGTAGATTCCCAATAGTGGGATTGCTGGGTCAAATGGTAAGTCCACTTTCAATTGTTTGAGGGTCCTCCACACAGTCTTCCATAGTGGCTGGACCAGTTTGCACTCCCACCAGCAGTTTAAGAGAGTTCCTTTTTTTCTACATCCGCGCCAACATTTGTTGTTGTCTGTTTTATTTATATGGGCCATTCTTACTGGTGTAAGATGGTAGGTATCTCAGGGTGGTTTTAATTTGCATTTCCCTGATTAATAGTGATGTGGAGCATTTTTTCATTGCCTATTAGCTATTTGTATCTCCTCTTTGGTGAAGTGTCTTTTTAGTTCTTCTCCCCTTTTTTGAGTGGGTTTTTTGCTTTGTTTTTGTTGAGCTGTAGGAGCTCTTTGTGGATTTTTGTTATCAGACCCTTGTCACTTGTCTGGAGGGCAAAAATTTTCTCCCAGTCGGTTGGGTTTCTTTTTGTTTTGTTTATTGTCTCTTTTGCTGAACAGAAACTTTTTAGTTTTATATAGTCCCAGCTGTTTATGTTTTCCTTCATTTTTTTGCTGGCCATAGTTGTTTCCCCAAATAGATTTCTGAGGTGAAATTCATGAAGGGTTTTGCCCAGGTTTTCTTCTATGTATTTTATGGTTGCAGGTCTCACTTCCAGGTCCTTTAGCCATTTTGAGTTCATTTTTGTACAGGATGTGAGCGTGTTGTCCTGGTCCATTTTTTTTTTTTTTACAAGTTTTGATTCAGGTTTCCCAGCACCATTTACTGAAGAGGCTTTCCTTGTTCCAGGGTATGTTTTTTGCCCCTTTGTCAAAGATTAGTTGACCATATATGTGTGATTTTATTTCTGGGTATTCGATTCTGATCCATTGGTCTGTTTGTCTGTTTTTGTTGGACTGGTGGTCTTTCTATCTCTCCCACCCCATCAGTCACAGTAGATTTTTTTTTTTTCACTTCTTAGTTCCCTCTGCATGTAGTTGCCTGGATAACTTCTGCTCAACCTTTAGGTCTTGGTTTGAATGTCACCCATTTTGGGAAACTTTCCTTAGCCTCAGTATTAAAGTAAAGGGAGATGATAGCAAGAACAAGCACTTTAATTGATATTTCAGCTCAGAGCTGGCACTTTAGAAATTTGACCACATGTTTAGCAGGCAGATGATATGGATCATATAGTTCCCTCCCTGCTGTCTACATCTTAGTGCTTCTAAAGCATCCATGCAGTGCTAGTATTGTATAGCACTTAAAATTTGTACACATTTGCAATATTTTAGTTAGTTTCTTTACTTATTACTGACAGCCTTATCAACCTACAGTAAACTTCATGATGGCAGGGATCACTCTGTCTTACTTCCTTTCTATCTGAAGGACCCTTCAGAATGTTGTTTGGGAACAAGACATAGATGTAGACTGCCAAAGGAAAAGTTTCAAGACCACTTATCTAGAATAAGAGAAATGGACCTCAACCCTGTTCACTCTGTAGTGATTCAGACCAAATCTAGTCTTCTGCATATATATAACCTCTGAATCATGAACTCTTGCAAATGCTAATTCCGCCTTACTCAGACCACCTGGTGTACAGGGCTCAAGAGCTTGGCTTTCAGTGCTGTGGATGCTGCTGCCAATGACTTGCACCTGTGATCTTTACTGAGGGTGTGTCCTTAGGTGCCCTAGTTGCTAAACTTCTTGCAGAAATGCCCAGAAGTGCCCTCTCTCTATATGGTTTCCTTCCCTCTGAGATGGGTTCCCCTCTGGGCTCTTTCTTAGGAAACCTAAGAAAGTCTCTGACTCTCAGGAAGTTGACTTGAGACATTGAGTGGACTCAGGGAAGCTGGTCTTAGGCAGACAAGGCAAGGTAGGGCAGGGGTGCTGGGTCAGGCAGTGGGATGGAGAGACAGGCAGGTGACTGAACCTCCCAGACTCCCACAAATCTGCACACGTTTTCTCCAGGCTCTCTCTCTCTTTCTCTCTCTCTCTCACTCTCTCACTCACTCTCTCGCTCTCTCTCTGGTGTTCTCCTTCTGTTGTTCTCTTCTTATGTTTTCTCTCCTCTAGTGTGAGGCTGCCCTAGGCTTAGGTGTACCCACTTATATGTGCACACACCCATTGTGCCAAGTATATACAATTATGGGGTGGGCAAAATACCACAAGTGCTGGTTATGAAAGCCAATGGTGGGAGAATATATACCTTGATAATTCATTTACCCTACACCTAGGTATTGCTGAATGTGCCTGCCACTGGTTATGCAAGAAACAGTGAATAGAATTAGGACACCAGTAAGATAAATTTTGGGGCTAGGTAGTCATCATCATGGAGAGGAATCTAATTTGTTCTTTCGTTCCTGAATGGGTAGAACAAAGACCCACATACAGCAGCCTCAGGGGCATATATTTTACATGCGTGTAAAAAGAATTATCTAATAGGGATGTCCAAAGGCCAGTGAAAGGTTAACTACCCTATTTTATTTTTCCATTGCTTTCATAACAAATCGCACATTTAGCAACATAAAGGTACACAAATTTATTATCGCAAAAGTCAGAAGTCCTGCAAAAGCATGGCTTAGTTGGTCATTTGGTTTGAGTCTCAGAAGGCTTCTTGAGGGCCTTGAGATCAATATGTTTGCAAACTCATTTAGATTGTTGACCACAGCTAGTGACCTCATCTAGTTGCCTATATTTGTGGGACTTAGGTCCTCATTTCCTGGTTGAATGTTCACTGGGGATTGTCTTTATTCCTCTTTGGTCCTTGCACAAATCCCCTATATCTCAAAACCAGCAGTGGCACTTTGCTGCTTTAACTCATAGGATCTCTCTGATTTTCCTATCTGCTGAAACTCTTTTCTGCTTCCAGCTGGAGAAAGTTCTGATCTCTTAAAGAGTTTATGGGACTAGATTGGGCCCACCCAGATTATTAAAAATAATCTCCCTATTTTAGCATCTTTCATCGTAATTACATCTGCAGAGTACTTTTTGCTAGGTAATGTATCAAAGTCACAAGTATTAGAAGTAAGGGTGGATATTTTTGGCAGGGGCCATTATTCTGTCTACAGTGTACCCTTTGGGACCCAAAGAGTCACGTCTCTCCCAAATAGAAAATATTCTTATCCTAAGTTAGTTAAAGATATTATTCCATTGCAGCATTAACTCAAAGCCCCAAGTAGTATCAGTTCAAAGGTACCATCTAAACTGCCTAAGTTTTGTGTAGATGAGGATCTGGGTATAACCTATTAAGTAACCTCTGAGGCACAGTTTCTCTCCATTGGTGGGTCTATGAAACTAAAATAACAAGTGATCTACTCCTAATGGACACTGATGAGACAGGAATAGTCTAGGATAAAGGATAACAGTTACATTCCTATTCAAACAGGGGGATATGGAAGGAAAATAAAGCCATCAATTCAATGCAGCCTTGAAATTCTAATGGGCAACTCCATTAGTTCTCAAGGCCTGGGAATAATCTGTGGTTCTTGGTCCTGCACTAAATGCCTAGACAACACACTTTCTCAGGTACTATCCTACCCAAGTATTAATCAAGTATAGTCTTGCTATTTCTGAGATTAGACAATATCAAATGCATATAGGCGATGGACAATGTTGCTGAGAACAGTCAGCGCTATGCCATGTACAACATAATGGATGGAACAATGACTCCTTAGTAGGAGAGACTTTGGATTGGGAAGCTATCGTTATGGAAATATGGAGCCTGTTCATTCTTTATATTTTCAAGTGAGTGAAACAAAGGCCAGTGCATATATGTTTCAGGAAGTATTTCATCCCAGAAAACGATGAGTCCAACAGAGAGTGATAGCTACAGAACTGAGATGAACCAGCCAGATACAATGTTCTATGATGTTCTGCATAGCTCTCTTTCCTTATAAGGCATGTATGCTTACTTTTTACCTTTTTCCATAGCATGTTGTTCAACTGAAAAACAAACCAGAAGTCAATTTTTGTTACCTTTAAAATCTCAGATATTTGCAAGGCATGAAAGAATAGCAAATAGCAGTATAAACCAAGTGTTATGTTTGTAATTTAGGGTGTGAGCTTGTATGTCAGGTTCTTGGTCACACTCTCATGTGTTACTGACTCCTGGAGTTTGGCATGTTATTTAATTCTCTTGGTCTAAATGTCTGCATCTCTCCCATGGGGGTGGTAACTCCTTCCTATAGAGATGCCGTTGCAATTCAGTAGTGGCTAAATGTATAGACTGGAACTTGGCTTGTAGTAGACATTTTCTGTGCATGGTGGCTGCTCTAATTGTGGTCTTGGATGCTAGTTAATCTCTTGTCTTCCACTAGACAATCAAATTCCTTGAGACTGACATGGTGCTTTATTTATCATGTTATCTTTCCATTGTCTAATAGATGTTAGGAGCTCAATAATTATTGAATCCAATAACTACACTTTATTGTTTCTTCCTAGGACATTGCTAGCACTACTGGCTAAATCTTTAGAATCTGGCATCTCATTCTGTTAATTTCTATAATCCTTAGTATCACAGCTTTCAAATAATCTTTCCAATAACCTTTAATGCAGGTTTAGTGAAAGGAGTAAGTTATGCATTAAAACAAACTGAAAGAAAGTGAGTGTGTGCTGAGATTCAGTGGTTATGGTCTTAGACTTCCAAATGTCTGTTTTTTGGTAAACATTAAAAACAATTAAACAATTGGTTCATATCATGTGATGTATATTCATGGAAACTGCTGTTCAATTTCTCTAGAATTCAAAGTCTTTTGTGTAAGAAATATCCCTTTTATGAGTTCCTACATATACACTGCATGTGATCTTAAACCAATCTGTTCCCTACCTAGTACTTACCATTTGGATTTCACTTGCTGCCACTCTTTTTATCACTCCTTTCACTTCAGTTACAATGAGCGAGCATTTCTGCCCCCAGGCCTTTAGGTATGGTATCTCCAGTGGGAAGCCTACATTAGAATGTTAGCTGCATGAGGGCAGGGATTCTAAGTGTATGCCTTCACTGGTATTTGAATTGAATTGTAGTGATACCTGCATGATAGACAAGATCACATCATGGAACGAGTAGGCAGGAAAGGCATCTGCTGGCTGCACTTCAATACACTTTCAGGAATGCTAATAACCTTTCAGGGGCAACACTGATAATGAGGCTAAGTTTCAGTTATTGACAGTATACTGGGTGGGTGCCAGTCAGTCAAAAACTTCATGTTCTTATCTCATTTCAAGTCACCATCCTGAGGTTTGGAGAAAATTCAGGAACTTGCTCAAGATCTCACGTTTGACAGGTGGAGAGTACAGGATCAGCCTAAATCTATGGGGTAGATTTTAAGACTTTATGAGCTTTACTTATTGAATAGTTAAGTTTCATTTTTAATTTTTGTTACTAACTTGTTTTATCTTCTGTGGGCAAAGGTGTGGCCTGTGTTACTGTCTTTTGGAATCCATTTGAGGTCTTTTCTTGGTGACTTGGTCTGGGATCAGTGTTCTAAAATATTCCATGGAGTCTTGAAAAGGGTTTCTGTAGCATTCAAAATTCTGTTTAATTATCTATCAGTTCATCCTTACTGATTATATCATTTGAATTTTTTTAGTTATTACTTTTTGATACTTGCTCTATCAGTCATTGAGAAGGATGTTGATATTTAAAAGTATAGGTTTTTCTCTCTGCTTTTTTTATGTCCAACCATGTTTTTCCTTTAAGCTTTAATAATTTATATATATATATATTATTACTAGATAACTGTTATGAGGGTGAGTTTATAAAAGATTTTCAGTGGGTCAAGAAAAGAGTGAAAATGGAAGACTGAATTAAAGGAGAAACAGGCGGTGACTGTGAGAGCAGTCAATGGAGATATGGGTGTTAGCTTAAAATATTGATCAAAACCAAGTGATGAAAACATGGGCAGTGTAGTGTGATGGTTAGAAGCAGAGTTCTAGATGCCTGGAGCAAATTCCAGAGGTGCAGTTCCACAGATTGGGCAAGACACTACTAACTTTTTTTTGTCCATTTGTTTGAGTGAAAAGTGGTGATATTAATAGCACCTATCTAAGGAAGTTATTGTGAAGCTTAAACAAACTGATATTTACAAAGTACTTAGAAGAGTACTGAGCATATAACATTGTGTAAGTTGCTGTTAGCTTTTATCATCATTCACATCTGATTTCTTTTGGTTCAAAGGTAGTATACATATCCTGGCTTGTATGTATCATTTCATTTGTACTGTTTCATTTAATCAGTCAACCCCTGTTTATCGGATGCTTACCCTTGGCAGTCACTATATTAGTTACTGGGAATATAGTGGACAGAATCTTTAGAATTCCTGGAGTTTACCACTCAGTGGTCAGCATAGACATGGGTCCATTTAATGCAGTGATAGTGTAAAACTTCAGCCATATCCAATGACATGAAGGAAACTGCACTAAACTATGAAAGTGTATATAAGGGGATAAGATATAGAATGGTGAGAGCAGTTTATGACTTTTCTGTGCACATTTGTAACCTATGACTTCATAACAGATTACTCCAAACAGTATCTGAAAATAATGAACACTTATTATCTCACAAAATGACTTTGAGGGTGATTCTTGTCCAGAGTCCCTTGTGAGATGGTCATCAAACTGTTGGGCAGAGCTGCAGACTCTGAAGATTTGGCTGGACCTAGAAGAGTCTTCTGTGCTGGCTCATTCCCATTGACTTTTGGCAGGAGACCTTGTGGGCCTTTTCTCCACAGGACACCTTGAATGTCTTCACGATGTGACCAGCTAACTCACCCCCCCCCCACACACAATTCCCTGCCACACCCCTGAACAAGTGGCTCAAGAATTGGAGCATGAGAATACTTCTACGAACGATTGTACAATTGATTGTACTACATATATTGATTGTACTATATTCTGCTTGCTAGGAGTGAATTGCCATGTCTAGTCCACAGTCAAAGGGAAGACACATGACTTTTCTTCATCCTATGAAGTGATTGTCAAAGAATGTGTGGATTGTTTTTAACTATCACATAAGAAATTGATATTTTTTTTCTGAGATGACTGTGATGATCAAAGATATTCTAGTACTAGGGGTTGATAAAATTTTTCTGTAAAAGACAAGATAGTAAATATTTCCAACTTTTCAAGTTCTTCTAGTCTTGTTATGACTACTCACTTAAAACTTTATAACGTGAAAGTGACCAGACAATATGTAAATAAATGGGTATAGCAGTGTTTCAATAAAGATTCATTTTTTTCTATAATTTAAAAAAATTGAAATATAGTTGATTTACAACACTGTATATGATTTAAGAGAATAGGTTAATATCTCTTCTGGATGCATGTTACCAAAACAGATCATTGTCTATGGACTCCAGTTTGTTGATCTCTGTCCACAAACCCCTGATAAAATAGAGCAAAGTATTTCAAGCAGAGGAAGGAGACTGTTTCAGAAAGAAGAAAAGTTTGTGCATTTAGGAGAGTATAAAGATATCTAAAACAGCTTTTCATGTAGAATTATTGTCACATTGTAGTGAAAACAAAAGAGTAGTATTTAACATGGAAAATCTTGAAAAACATACTATTGAAATACAACCCAAAATGCAAATGCTTTGTGCAATATGGACAGCTGGCACTTATGAAAATTAAAAACAATGTACTCTTTTGTTGGTGTTACAGTATTTGTGAGAAGTGTATCAAAAGCACAAAATATATAAAAGAAAGATAAGTACCAACTATACGATTTCTCTCTTAAAAAATGGAGATGGGGATGTTTGTGGGACTTCAAAACTGTTATGTTCATGGTTTAAATTTTTTTAAAACTGGTAAAATGAACACAATTTAAAATTTATCATCTTAACTACTTTTCAGTGCAAAATTCAGTAGGGCTAATTAAATTATGTGACCAATCTCTATGACTTTCTCATTTTGCAAAACTGAACTTCTGTATACACTAAACAATACTCAGTTTCCCTCTATTTTAAGTTTCTGGCAATCTAGGAGTTTGATTGTTGGAAATTCTTCATATAGCACAGAGTAAGATCATAAAGTGACTGATTTATTTCACTAAGCATGATGTCTTTAAAAACGCATTCAAGCTGTAGCAGGTGTTAAGAATTTCTTTTCTTTTCAGGGCTGGATAATATTCCATTGTGTTTGTAATACCACATTTTGTTTACTCACCCATGGGTTGATGAATATTCCAGTTGCTTCCACTTTTTGGCTGTTGTGATAATGCTGCCATGAACCTGGGATATAAGTCCAAAATACTTTTGATAGATAATATATTCACTTAAATAGCATACTACCAACACAGTAACCTGAGACCCCTCTTTCATTCTCCCACTGGCATATTCAAATCACCTCTTCATTCACAATATCTATCAAAGCTGCTCTAATTAATGTTACTTATGACCTTCATAGTGATAAGTCTAGTGGAAAAGCCTTTGACCTCGTCTTAATCTCTCAACAACATTGATAGAATTACTCTTTCTTCCTGGATTCATTTTCTTCTGATTTTCAGAATATCACACTCCTGATTTTCTTCCTACTTCACTGACTATTCCTCCCCAGTCTCTTTTGCAGCTTTCTCCTCACTTTTCAGACACCTTAAAGTTCAGTTTCCTCTGGGCTCAGAGCCCTGACCACTCCCTTCCACTCTAAGCTCAGTTCTTGCTTGATCTGTGCTAGATTCTGCTTTAAGTGCTATCTGCCCATCCAAATTTGTAACTATAACTCTTTTTCTCTTAACTGCAGACACTTTATCTACTTAACATCAAGCTTAACACATGGAAAACCAAACTCTTGGTTCCCATAACTCTTACCCCTTCTCCCTAACCTTCCCTACCTTGGTATTCTACCTCCCTCCATTCTTCCTTTTCTTTAGACTGAAAACCTTGGAACCATTCGTTATTTCTTCTGCTTCTTCTTTTTTAAAATTTATATATAAATTTCACAACATTGTAATCCCAGGGGTTTACCCCCTTCCTCCACTCCCCCCCTTTCCCTCCTGCTCAAAGTTGTGCACTTCAGTTTGGTGCTTAGCTTGTTTTGACTTTTCCTCAAGTCTTTTGTTTATTTTTTCACTATATCCAATATATTAGTGAAACTATTTGGTTTCTGTCTTTATGACTCTCTTGGGAATCTACCCAAAAGAGACCTCAATGTGGATACAAAGGGACACCTGTGCTTGGATGTTTACTGCAGCATAATTTATAATTGCAAGGTCATGGAAGCAACCTAAATGCCCCCAAACAGATGACTGGATAAAAAAAATGTGGTATATATACACGATGGAATATTACTCATCAATTAAAAATGACAAATTTGATGATTTTATAACAACATGGATGTACTTAGAAGAAATATTAACAGAAACAAGTCATTATTTCTTCTTTTCTCTAGGCCCTAACCTATCAGGAAGTCGTGTTGCTTTACTTTTAAACATATCTAAACTCAACCCCTTCTCATTGCTTCCACTCTGCCACCCTGGTCCAAAGTCCAATCATCTTATGTTGGTATTATTTTAATTGCCCCTTATTACTCCCCACAATTCTGCCCTTATGCTTTATGTCACCACCACCCCAAACCCAAGCCATACTTAATTAGAGCAGCTGGAATACTTTTCAAAGAATATGTATCATGTCATATGCCTTATTCAGAACCTTCCAGCAGTTTCCCTTTTTTATCAGTCACTGTTTTATAAAGCCACTGTTACTACAGTGGACTCCAAATGTAGGATCCATTTTCCCAGTATCCCCCTTCCCACATCCATCCTGCATTTCTCTGGTCTACTGCTTTCTGATTATGTAGCATAAGGCATTTATACATTTGGTATTACCCCTGTCTGGAATTACTTTACAGCTGTTTCTCTCATTCTGTTTAGATCTCTGCTCAAGTGTCAACTTTCCAGGAAGTTTTTCCTGACCACCCTATTTAAAATTACTATTTCTACCCCTTCTCTAACATGTTCTGTTTTACCTTACTGACTTTCCTTTATCGCACTTGTGGAAAACTGGTTTGGTCTTTTTAAATTATTGTGCCTATGTCCTACTGGAATCTGAAATGAAATACTGTTGAGGTACTTCATTTATCTGTTTCATTCCCTGCTATATTTTCTTGCATCAAATTATATTTAAATAAGTGAATCTTCCATATCTTAACACTGGCATGAGTTGATATTTGAGATTATAATACTACTTTGCTATTAGTTTCTCAGTTGGTTTTATTCCTTCAGATGGACCATTTAAGAACATGATTTTAAATCATTGGCACACTGCTCTAGAGTCTGAGCAGGTTAAATATTATTTGACCAACAGAGCAGAGAGGTGAAAGCTATGATATTTCTGAGGTTTGATAATAAAAGGTCATGCAGTATCTGACTTATTTGCTGGAGAATAAGCTCTAAATGTTTATGCCTAAATATAAAATGTTGGACTATCCTGAGGCTGCCATATTGTGAGGAAGTTCAAGCCATATAGAGGTGCCATATAGAAGTGCTCAAGTTGATAATTCAAACTAATCCCAGCTTTATAAGCCACCAGACATATAAGTGATGAAGCCATTTTGCACATAGATCCACCGACTACATTTCTAGTACCATGATTTCGGTGTTTAGAAATAAACCTTTCCTTCTCTATCTTTTATGGATTTCTGAGCATGATAAAATGTGATTTGACACTACTAAATCTGGTGTTTTTTGTAACAAAGCAGAAGATTGCCAGAACAGTAAGGAAATTGCCCATGTATTAATGGTTTCAGTTTTGATTTTAGTTTTGGATCAATGTATTGAAGAAAGTGTATGGTGTATATAAATGTTATTCAGCTAGGTTCATCCTGGAAGCTAATACCCTTCCAGATTAATTTGCTAGGCTGTAGATTCTCAGTAACTGCCAAAAAATGATATCTTGATGAGCTTGAGATTTCATCCTTAAAATTCTGAATTCTTGATATATTTTCATGTTGATCAGCTGAAGAACTGACAGTTTTAGACCAGTTAAGACCAATGTTGCTGTGAAAGTATAGTAAAAGAAAAACATCAGGATATCAAAACTAAATTTTGTAATGCTGCCAGATTTTCTTTCTTCTTTCCTTTTTTTTTCTTTTAGCACTAAAAATGGTTGTGACTAGAAATACCAGCAAGGGTCAGCATTTCAGAATTATCTGAAAAAAAAAATCTGGATTTTCTCAGCACTGGAAAGACCCTTAAAAAGTCATGCAGAAAACTCCTTATGCTGCAGAAGAGGCAAGGAGGGTTGTACCAAGCTCTCTAACTTGAACCACAGGCTTCTGACCCCCTAAATACCTGTTTGACGCTCTTTCCCCTTACTAAGTGTTTTTTAGCCTACATAGTATGACTCAAAATGATCTTCCTGGGTTCTGGACCAGGTCACACGAACCATTTAAAATGGTACATACCATTTCTTTTCTTTTGGTATGTGCTTTTGTACCCTTTTCTGGAGAGAATCTACACTTTCTGTTGATTCTTGCAGTGACTGATGAGCCACTGCACTTGGTTATCTTGTCATTTAAAAGCTACCAGAGTAAGTTCAGTTCTGTCCATCACCATTCCTGTACCAGATGCTCCCGGACCATTGCCTGGTTGTTTAAGATTAGTGCATTGTGGATGCTTCTTTCAGATGGTTGGGGTAGTTGCAACACCGAGCAACCAACTCATCTTACTCTCTGTTTAGAAAACTTGGTGAAGTACTGGCATTTTAGAATCACTTTTGTGATTCTAAAGCAGCAGACAATGAAGGGCTGATTAGGTATTATTTCTCTTCACAGCCCTTGCAGTATTTAAGGCAGGGACAGCCAGAATCTCTACAGAAAAAGCCTGAGTATTCAGATAACAACTTAATAGAAATTTATTTTCCATGTTTAATGGTCTTCCATGAGAGTATTCATAGCCTTTTTACATGGTCTTTCAGGAATTCAGACTCTGTCTTAGGGTTCTGTCATCTTCTTAGGTCTTAGGGTCCTTCATGTCTAACCAGTAGACAGGTAGGGAAAGAGGGGGGGTGGGGTGCTCTATCCATATTCCACTGACTAGAAATAAGTCATGTGGTTCATCTCTATACAATGGTGGTGGTGGTTGGGTTTCCTAGTAACAACTTTAAGTTAATGAAAAGAAGCACAAATTCCCATTTGGGTACCTCCTCCTTTGCCACAAGCAGTGAGCATTTTTAGGATCCTAAATCTCAAACATAGATGAAGTTTCTGAGATGGGAGTTTCAGACAACTGTGAAGTCTCCGTATGGTTTTTCTTTACTTAGCGGACTTCTTAGGAATTTAAATGATCCTCATAAACTGGATTGATCGAAAAATAGTTTGATGATAGGAAAATTACAATTCATGGGTAATAGGATATTTTATTTCTTTAAAAAATGATACAGAGGGTTCAATCTGGTACTTGAGCTGGTTTATATTATAATAGAAGTTGTATAATTATAGCAAAGAGAATTATTTCCATTTTTTGCAAAGCTATTACTACAAGTTTAGCTTTTTTTGCCCTTAAAAATGTTTTCATGCTTGGCAGAAATTATAACAACATATGCCCTTACTCCACAGTTTTTATTTTCCTTGTGTTGCTTAGTTGCTTCTTAATTATTTTTATTTGTTTTATACAAGGTCAATCTCTCTCTGATTACCTTAGGATTTTTATTCTAGAATGGGGATTGGCTAAAGTATGACATTATTAAGAATTTTATTTCAACTTTTTACATTAAGATGCTTGTGATGCCATATGGTATTAAGATTGGTGACCTGTGAAATGTATTTCTTCTACTGCTTACTGGAGCACGTTTGGCAAAAGATTTTTTTGTTTTTCTTTTATGCGATTTTATTGGTTTAGTAAACTCCCTCAGTCTTGGGAATGATGTTAATGGCTCACTAGGTTTTTTTTAGAGATCAGGCCTTCATGTGATATGCTCAGTGATGTGCTGGAACAAAATTGGGCTGACTCAGGAAAGTTAAATACTGAAAACTTGTTCTAACAACTAGTGTTACAAAGAAACATACAAACTCACTATTAAAGAAATTGTATTGAAACCTCACAATTTCTTAATTTTTTGTTATACTTTATTACTGTCTGTGTTTTTGAGGCTATTGCATCTATTTTGTCTATAGGGTGGAAATACTTTACAATGAACTACAGTGACATTTTTCATCAGATACCATAATCAATGATGACACTTCACTAGCTTAATCTGGTTGTCCGGTATTTAATGGCAGCCCTTGTAATCACCATAAGGTTCTACTCATCATAGAGTTGTGGAGAGGCTAGAAAGAGCCAACTGATGAAAGAGACATATTTATTGCTGAGTAAGGGACATATGTTTTTGAAGTCATTTACTATCTGTGGGACCTAAAAATAATCAGTATTGCCGATTCATTGCAGTCCAGGGCCTCCAAAACAATGCAGGATCTCTTCCAGTCCCCCTAATATTAAATAGGTTCAGAAATAGTATACCCAATTCCTTCCAGGAATATATTAGAGTAAAAAATACCAGTTTGAGACCACTTTGAATAATTGAGATACAATAATTCTAATTTATCTCAATTTCTGAGAGGAATTCTAATTTTTCTCTAACTGGAGGTTGAAAAGTAGTTTTTGACAGGTTCGTTGATTTGTTCTTTGTGATGACTGAGAAGAACATATGCTTCTCAAAACCCCCATCACTACATTTCAGAAAGTAGGGTGATTCCCCAGTGTTGGTTCCTGGGCACATACACCGTGGTGTCTGGAACATGATCTGGTCTTCTTGAGCTGCTGCAAATAAGAACAATATAACAGGATGTGGGCAAAAGGTTCCAGTTCTCTTATTTTGGAAAACACAAGGTTTCAATGTGGATTCTGTTCTGACAATTTTCACATAGTGATGTTCTGTCTTACAGGAAATGGTGATGATAGTAGATGAACAAAGGGGAGTTGATTTTAAATGCCCTTACATGGAAACAACTAAAAATCATAGCCTCTTCTTCAATGTTATATTAAAAAAATTAAATGTTTGTGATGAATGGAATATAAGGGTATAGACTAAGGGTTCTAAGGGCTCTGTCTAGCCTCACCATGACTTTATGAGAAAGAAGCAGAATCTCTGTGGTTATTACAAGAACTGCTGTTATAGAAATAATCTTTTTGGAATCAGAAACAAGTTGTGATGAAATTATCCCATTGTTGACTTGTATCATAGCATGGATGTGTGTCAACACTTGTTTACTCCTGTCTTTGACTACTTTCATAAAACTGCCGATAATTATTAAGAAAATAGAAGCTTGAATTGAATAAACTTGAAGTTCATCTCTTCTGCCACAACAATCTCTCAAAAGTCTTGACAGAAGAGTTATTTTGAGAGAAGTCATGCAAAAAGCAAATTGTCAGGCTTAAAGTTGTAATTATGTTGTTTGCTCTTAACCTAAAGAAATGTTCATCATCCTCCAGAAGTGCTGGGTCTACATCTGGCTTGAGCCTTTTTTGTCTCCTGTAACACTGTTGATATTAATGCCAATTTTAATTTCTTGGCATCATGAGTATATAAATAGATCACCCACAGATGTGACTTTGAAAGAGGACTGAAACTGTAAATTAGGAAGCAAGATATTTGCAGGGTTTCATCAGATCATTTCACTCCAAAAAGTGACACAGTTGTACTAAGAAGGTTTGAAATTGCTCATTTCAAACCTTCAGTAGCAAAATGCCATGCGTGCAGCGAATTTTCAACCACCTTAGTCATTTTCTTTCTTCCGTTTCTTTGCTGTTAGTACTGGGGGCACAGAGTAATGTAATTTAGTAAATGATGATTTGATGGCTGGGCAGTGTTGAACAGTATTTGGACTATGATTACTAGCTGGCTTTGTCACAGTTGACATTAATTATTGATGGAAGTTTCAGAAATAGCGCATGTGCCAGGAGCTTTTCACGGGAACACAGGCTCCAGGCAGGAGGGATGCTAAAGAGAGCGGGGGAAGAGGCACCTGTGGCTTGTTTATGTCTGTGCACAGAGAACCTGGTTCCAGTGGGCTGTGTGGTACTTGTATGAAGGTCATGGTGTAACAGAAGATGCACCGTCAGGCTTATTTCTATCGTGTTCCTCCCCAGGAATTGCACCGAAGAAGCCAACTTCAGCCAGAGCCAGCCAAGACGAAGGCTCTCCAGACTGTCATTGAAATGAAGGTAGGAGCTGTTCACATTTGTGGGGACAGCTGTGTCTCTGGAGTTTGTTCTAACTGGATGGTGACTAACATAAATAAGGAAAATGGATTTTGTGTTTTTCTCTGGGCACCCTGGTGGGTGCTTGTTTTCCAAATCTTTTTCCTGCCTGGGTACATTTAATTTATTGGCCCTTTAATTAGGATGTCTTTTCCGGGCAAAACAATAAGGGCTCAAGTGTCCTTTGGCTGATAGAAGCTGGGTTCATTTTCAGAGCATGGCCAGTGCTTTCAACCATAAGGGGGTTTTGTATGTGCTTTAAAAGTAAATTTCTAAAGCTGGAATAATTCTTTTTTTCTCCCATTCAAATTACAAAGAAAAGACATCTTTGAGAATCTAAGATTTGGCAGAGAAGTTATTTTATGTGCAAAGGAGTTGTTGATAAATTAAAACTATTCTGTCAGCAAAATTCGCTTTTCAAATAACAATAATAATACTTTCTCATGATTCCAATTTTTTCTCCTAATTAAGTCTGGAAGTAAAAATTTACTGGATATTCACAAGGTAACCTATTTTGCTGTGGAAGCATAGAAATATACTATATAAAAGAATAAAACATCTTCCTGACTGGATTTGAGCATTTAAGGAATAATGAAGTAAATGATAACTAAGTCATGATCTGTGATTATGAAACAGATCTAAATGAAACCCAGTTGCATTGTCAGTATGTAGAAAATTGAAAAGTTTCCAGTTTTTGTAATGAAGGAGCAAATAGTATTCACTTTAAGAATAAATAATTCTTGATTTAAACTGTCCCATTACAAAAATCATGACTATATCTGTGATCTGGTAATTCTGTACTTGAGCTTCATGCTCAGGAGTTTGCTGGTGACCATCAGCATTTGAGAATCCTGATGTATACTGATAGGATAATGTTTTTTTTTTCTCTTTCTTATAGCATTTGATTTTGAATTGTCTGCCAAAAAAATTCCTACATTTTTTGGGGAAAATAACTAATTTGAGCTGTTGAATTCTCAGCACATACAAAACTGACTTGGATTTTATTATTTATACTTAGTGAAAATGTCTTTATTCCAGTGGAGTTTTGTGGAAATAAAGTAGAATATTTGCTTTAAGGTTTTATATTCCCCAAAGAGGTTACATAAGTCATGCTTTTGCAACAATTTGGTGTAAAAAGTATTATCAAAGGACCAGATAACAATTGGATAAAAAAAATGTTAATCCGGGTTTATGGCTATCTTGAACTTCTATAATTTTATTTTCTTTTGAAAATAAGCTTATCGTTTTACACTCAGTGGGAAATGATTCATAATTTTATATTGGAACCAAACTTGAAAGTTGATCATAGCTTTAAAATAAAAAGGGGACAAAACTGACAGTTTTATTTTATTTTTGAGGTAGTCATTCTGTACCCCTTCTTCATGCCTCTACACCTACCCCCCAGTTCCTAGCACTATTAGTAATAGAAAATCCAATGTATAAAAATATGTCTCACTATTTAACAAAAGACCGAGTTATCAAAATCTTTGAAGAAACAAGGAATGACATGTCTCCCAGTACAATGAACATTTTCCTGGCAAAGACCTCATACAAAGGTGATTAGTACTTTTCTGTGACTTTTGTTAGTAGAAACTATATTTGATTTTGGTCTCCTGCTTCTAGCATCATCTGTTTTATTAGGCAACAAGAAAATCTTAAATAAAAATGTGCTTTAAGCTGTCTACATGGAAAGGCATAAAATCATGATTCTTTTAGGGAAATTCACATGAACATAATATGTAGCAAATTGATTCTAGAGTTTTTATTAAATGGATTCTAATGATGTTGATTACAGGAGAATATGTTTCTAGAGCAAATGATCATTAATATATTTGCTAGGGAATCAAATCTGGAGTTTTTCTGTTGTCAGGGAGAGGTCTGGGTCTCATTAGCATCTCTATTCAGTATGCATAAATTGAGTTATAGAGGCAGCTGGTAGAGGGTCATCGCAGCCATGTGTATAGCTTGTGACAGAGGCTGTAATCTCATGTGATTTTTTTTTTCACTATGTGCCTGTGAAATTGGAGGGGATATTGGAAAATTTATATTTTACAAATCATAATGATTCACTATCTAGGAGAACTGACCCTTAAATCTGATGAGTGGAAATGAAAACACTGTTTTAACTTGGACACCTTTGGGCAGGTGTATTTGTCACCTAGTGCTTTGGTAAAATCTGAAGTTAAAAGGAGCTTCCCCAGCTTAAATTGAACCTATAGTTTTAGGGAGGTGACATGAGTTAAGGGCTTGGAAATCAACTCTGTTCCTTGCTTCTTATTTAGTGAAACTAAATAAGACCCAGGCAAGTAATAGTCTAAAAGATGTTATAAGCACATACAATCAGGATGATGGTTCATGGGTGATATGGTAGTGAGAGAATTCCAGGGTTTAATTATTTAAAAAAATATACATTTTAAACAATGGTTTAAACAAAATTTAAACAATGGTTTAAAAAAGGTTTAAAATATATAAACATATAGATATGTAACAAAAATAAATATAGAAATGTAGGTAGAACCTAAAGCAGAAGAAAGCATTTCAGCCACTTCATAAAGGTTTGAACTAGATCCCAGGACTTGAATTAAGTTTACACTGGGAATTGGGATACATTATCTTCTGCACAAATACACTTTGCATCTACTTGAGAAAGCATTGCTGTGAAAACATGTGAAATCTTGCCCCAATTCAAGTACTTTTAGAATCACAGCCAGTTAGTTCTAGTAGATCTCTATGTACCGTTCTAATTCAAATTTGTTTCTGTTCCCCAGGATTCACCCCTCCACCCGACCATTCCCCCTCTGTCCTGCTCCCCGCCCCGAGTTGTGTCCTTCAATTTGGTTGTTAGCTTTTCCTGACTTTTCTTCATAGCTTGTTGTTTATCTTTCCCTGGGGAATACAAAAATGTGTAATTTATATATAAATAAATTATTTGCTTAAAAAAAACAACAAATTTGTTTCTGTGAGGCAAGTGTTGGGGAGGGCCATCTACTCTCAGCAAAGTGGTGGCAAATTCTCTTGTAGCCTTCATGTCCACTACTGTCAAACTGTTGATCTGGGGAACTAGAAAAATCTGCATGATAATGAAAGGAAGCCAAGTGAATGAAGTTATTTGTGATTTATCTTCTTGCAGGAAGCTCCAAGTTTTAATTTTGATCCCAATTTGATCTGGCAGGTATGTTCCAGATTTGCATTTAGTATATTGTGTTTTCTCAGAAAATTTAGTTTTTTCATAGATGGTGTGATGCTCCTTCTTTTCTTGCTTTTGTGTGTAAAGATTCTTCTTCTTCTTTTTTTTTGAGACTAGGTCCTACTATGTTGGCCGGGGTTGTCTTGAATCCTCAAACTCAAATAACCCCAAGCCTCAACCTCCCAGGTTGCTGGAATTACAGGCCCGTACCACCACAACCAGCTAAAGATTCTGTAGCTAAGCTCTCTTTCTCTGATTTTATGAAGAACTGTCAATAGACATGGCAGTTGAAAGACTTCCCCTTCCTTTATTCTTTAATAAGTTAATGTCTTTGAAAGATTTGTTTTTAATCTACTTATGTTATAAACTTAACATGACATAAACATGTTTTAACATGACATAAACATGTTTTAAAGTCTCACTTTCTTGAGTTCATTCATATAGCTATACCCACTAAATTATTATGATAGTATTTTTCATAAATTCTCAAAATTATTCTTTTTGTTAGTTTAAACTTTTAAATGAATTGAAGTCTAATTTGAAATAACCAAAGCTAAAAAAAAATGTAATAGCTAACTTAATTTGAAAAAAATACTGGCAATTGCTTCAGAGACAGCTTGATCTGGGGGTTCAAGAGATGTTAACAAATCTTATTTCCCCCCATTTCCTCTCTTATGTTAGTCTACTTCATGTGAACTCCACTTTCAGACAATTTCTTTCTGCCTGTCTGAGCAAGACAACTGCAGCAGTTCCAATAATCACAGAAGGAAGGACCAGGAAGGACATTGTATCTTAAAACAATGAAAACCTAAGGCAATCCTAAAAATAATTGTAGTTACTGAGTTGGAGCATCTTAGCAGTTCAGGCTGAAAGAAAATGCATGAGAAGCCAATTTCTTAATAGATTAAATGACACTCCATCTAGAAAACAAGTCTTATGTTAGCTCTAAATTCAGAAGAATCTATCAAATGGAATGTATCTAGGTGGCATAGTGAATTTAGTAGAACTTGCAGAAAATATACTTTATCTGGTGACTTTGTTAAATTAAATTAAGAAGATAGGTGTATAATGTCCCCACGATGGTGTTCTGTGACATCCAAAATGTCACATGGGGGTTTATATTTCCAGCCACATGACAATTTCAGAGTACTTGTGTCTTATGAGTGGTTCTTCCTGAGTAACATTTTCCCCCACCAGTCTTTTCAATGGAAACTTACTAGTGAGCAATTAAAGACAGAACTTGGTTAAACTGATAGCTAATAATTGTACTATTGATGAAAGACTATGACTTTCATTCAAGTACCAAACTCTAGTGATGAGGATGATTATTTGTTATTAAAACTAAAATGCATCTTGTCTTTATGCTCAGGCAAACAACTGTTGTTCTTCTGCGTGGATTGAGCTGATCTTCAGTTGGCTTAAGTTTCCTTTAAAAGCTATTTTGATGTTTGTTTTAATGCAGCCAATTCAGTTTCAAAAGGCATGAAAGTGATGCACTGGAACTTTGAGAAGCAAGAGCTACTTACTACTTGGCAACTTTTTCTAAGGAAATACAGTTAGGAAGAGAAAGATTTCTAATCTAAATCTAGACCATTGAATGCATCCCAATTCCCAGTGTGAACTTAATTTGAGTCCTGGGATCTAGTTCAGAACTCTGTGAAGTGGCTGCAATGTTTTCTTTGGCTCTATGTTTTACCTACACTTATTTCATTCATCTTTTAGACTATTACTTGTTTGGGCCTGAATGTTGCATGCTGTTTTGACTTGTATTTTCTCTGAGGATGATGTGCTTGTAAGAAATTTATGTCAAGTCTAGTTTTTCTCACCAAACCATTATGATGGAGTATGTCCTTGCCCCTTTTATGGATATTCAAAAAAAAAAAAACAGTGATAAGATAAATAAAAATACCACCTACACTACTGATGACAATACACAGCTCAGCACCACTACCACAGATGGGAGCCAGTTGCAGGGCACCTGATTTGTGAATAAGCACAATGATTCCCATTTCATAAATGAGAGCCATGATTTGGAGAGCAACATTGGGCAATCTGCCCAATATTCTACAGTTGGTTGGCAGCTGAGATTTAAATAAGATGTCTCCTCCAAACTTACTCTACTCTCTACCCTTCAGTTTTGCTTTTACTAAAGAAAGCCCTTAGATAACGTTTTCCTTCAACAATTTGGAAATTATACACTGAACTTTGGATCATAGAACAGGGTGAGGCACTCATGAAAGCTAAAAGTCTATTTGGTGTTTTTGGAAAGGTGTGGTATCATACTTTGTGTTATGAGGCAAGATTTATCCTTTTTTCCATGTATATTTAATTACTCCTGCAAATACAGCTCCAAAGATATACCCCTCCCATCAACATATGCCTGTTTTCCTACTACTCCCAATTTTTAAGTATTGCTCTGAAGTCTACACTCTTGTAGGGTTCAAGTCATTCAAATTTTCAAAGCTCCATGTTTTTGATATGTACTGTTCATTTAGGATATCAGAAATTATCTTCTTGCTTATTTTTTTTCTTAAAAAGTTTCTTCCTCTTCTCATATTTCAACTTAAAAATAAACCTTTGTCCCATTTTACCATTTTCTTTAAATAAGAGGGGAAATGTGGTTTTATTTGATAGCCAGAAAAGCAAAATGTCAAGTAAAATGTTAGTTTTAGATGATATATGATTGTCATTTAGAAGCAAGGAAGAATTTTTTCTTTAAGATGAGACTTTTTTCCTTTTTTGTCCAAATGCTTCTTATGATATGTATGACATTATATGTTTGGGTTATTGGTTGATGAATCCTGCTATAAGCCTGAAACTAAATCATAACTACCAGTCCAGTTATTTTGTGTATAGTACCATTGTGAATCTTCAGAAAAATTGCGCACTAGTTGCTACGGACCGGCCGGGC